>JAOBYK011008645.1:0-48427 GCA_025434845.1 Phenganax subtilis | reverse complement strand
GTGGTGGAACTCAGTGACCAACTTGAGATCCTTCAGTAGCTTTTTGTTAAAGACTACTTCTTCAAGAGCCACATGAGAAGCAGTCCCAGGTTTCAGCCAAGCCTTCTCTTTGATTTCCTGTCTTGACAACTTGTGATGAGCACATTTTTTAAAATGGTTTGCACCTCTCCATGAATGCTTATTTCCAACATGGTTGACAATTGACGTCCATTTCTCAATCAGAACTTCGTAGTTACCATCACATGTTGCAGGTTGCTGGCCGTCACACAACGTTTCAAATCGCATAGAATAAGATTTTGTTTTCAACACCAGGCTTTAAGCGGTTTTTGGGAAGGCCTATTTTACTGATAAGTTTAAGCAGCCCAGCTCTGCCGCACTATTGCATATTGCGGCTCGCGAAGACGAGTTTGATAACGTTTTGTTATTTTGGCTCGTAAAGACATGTAAAGTCGATCGCTTGAATGTGCATGTCTTTTCGACCAATTGGGGCAAAGTATAGTGAAACAGCCAATCAGAGGCCAACCTGCGTAGATAGATATATTGCTCACGAGGTTGCGGTGGTTGCGGCTCGATGAGATGCCATTTAACAACGCAGCACAGCTCCCCGAGAAAGTCGCCAATTATAAAGACGTACCTTTAAAGAGCTCACTCAATATACTTGAAGCAAGTCTTCGTGGTCGTCGTATAAATATTGGTAAATAACATTGCCATCAAAAGAAAAGTTAAGTGCAAGCAGAGATATCAAGCAGCATTGATTTGTAAAAAGTTGACGCAAATCAAAAATGGTTGAATTTCAGCAAATTAGCATAGCGATAGAACGGTGAGTCACTTATATAGCTACAGCTGTCCTACATGCAAGCCAAAATAAGCCTGGGCTAATTTTGTTTATTACTAACTTACTTATCTGGTATTAAACGCATCTAAAATAAAACCGTTTCAAGAAGTTCTATCCATACGAGACATCCAACAAAACCTGCATTAATGTATATAAAACATATACCAGCACGTTTTGGCAACGTTATAGTTGGGCCCAACATTGCAAAACATTAAAAATCGAATGCAATATTAATATGCTTCCATAAAGCTAGGAAATTTTCTTATTAATCATATAGATGAGAAATGTTAAACAGGTCCAAGTTAGAAATGTTATGGTCCAAGTAAGAAATGTTAAACAGGTCCATTTCTAAATAATACCCGAAATTTTCTGATAATTATGTAAATGACGTGAATTCGACTATCTTCAGTAAAATGACTCTTTGCTGGCTTGATTTTATATATACTCTTATAACTCTTATACGCTTACAACTCTTATGTATTCTTTTATACTCTTATATAATATACTCACATAGCTATAACTCCTATATACTTTCATATATATACTCTGGTATATATATTGTATATATTATATATATATTGAACATATATTATTTATTTATTCATGAAAACACCATATGACGCTGTATTTACACATATACAGCGAAAATATATTTGGCACTGTATCGAGAAACCACTGCGACAAACGTAGCCAATCAGAGAGCAGTATTCTGAGTACCATATAAATTTCTACTGTCATTTACAAGCTATATAGAGAGTATTTAGTAAGCAATGTTCTTCAAATTGTGTAGCCTTGTGGGCAGATCACTTTAACATCATAAAAGAATATGCCGTTACGTATGACTTGCTGGTGAGCCTAATCAATCTAGAGAAAAAACAAATCTCTATCATTAAATTTGATCAGATACCCAATGGAATTCTGAAGTCTACCCGCATACGTTGACAAATCTAATATCAAAGAGGAAAATCAGCTAAAACGCTTCCTCAATTTCTAAACACTATTTCCATGCTTGAGGTCCTGGGGTGAATATATTTAAATCCTACATCCGAAGTTAACGTTGTCAAGGAGACGTCGACACTTCTTCAATGCTCCAAATATTATAATTGCTAATGAAAAAGGGGATTCCCCAAAAGTCATGACTAGTCTTGGAGAGGCTTGTCTTTAGTAGTACTTGGAACATGTTTTTCTGTCTTTGAGGATGATGATTCCGCGCATTACAGTCGTCACAAAATAGTTCGAGTACATAAATTCGTGCGAGAAAAATAGTTCGAGGACATAAACTGGACAAAACAAATCCCTGTCAACGACTGGCGCTCGCGTTAGACGTGCGCGAAACATAAGCATGTCACCGATTTTCAGTGCCAGTCGCAATTGTCTTTCATTATCATGCAGCTAATTCCTGAGCAAGGGAGCAAAAATATTTTGTTCGAAGACTCTCTTCGTCAAGACCCAGTACATTGCACACAGCTATATCGAACAAGTAACTGCAACAATAGAGGGTACGAATACCGACCTGCTGTTTTACATCTATGTAGCAGGCTGTGTTCGACCCAAGCGAGTGTTTAATTTCAAAGTTCTTGTTTTTAACAGAAATCGGGAAAAGCATGAAATAAACATTCAACTCGTAGATGGAGTCAGAGAATATCGATTCATTATATCAGCCACGCCGCAGAATAATGATATACCCTTGCAGGAGACTGGAAACCCGTCTCAGAATGATGGTAATGCACTGACATATATACATCTGGACTCCTTGCTTGGCGTCAAAACGCGCCGAAATTATGAGGGTGTTTATGAAGTCAGCTGCTGACCAGTATTGCTGACTTTATTTGAAGAGTCAGCGACGTCACAATACTCTCATATTCGTCAGTTTTCGTGACTTTCAAGTTTCAAATGACCACGCAAGCCTCAAGTCAAAAACCATAGGAGCAAGCAGTCCAGATGTATATATGTCAGGGTGGTAGTGCAATTATTGACTATGCATAGCTCATTGAAAGGTGATTGTACAGTCTTATCTGCACATGTGCACAAAATGGAGACACTCGATGATAACACAATGAACAGCAATATTTTTACGTGCTTTTAGATCGAACTGCGTTTCAGAGAAGTTTACCTGACTTTTAAAACCATATAAAGTAAAAATCTCTTTTTAAAGTTGTTTCTAAATCTCAATCCTCGAATTTCAAAATGTTAACAAAACTAGTGTTTACAAAATGACTGTACAGCACCCTAAAAAACAGCTTATCCTTCAAGCATGTATAACCATTTATATATTTGTTTTATAGAAAGAATTTCGTTGCAAGAAATAATGGATTATATTCCTGAAACTTTGCACTGAATATTGTCGCGAAATTTCCTACAGTTGGTTTACATTAGTATTGGCTATATATATTGTCAAATGTCAATTCTGTTAAATCATAAATAGCACAACTTATACATATACATGAATGATTTAGAATTTTCAAATGGTATGATGTAAGCTTTTATATACACACAATTGTATTTTGGTAACGCATTAAACGTTAATTTAACGCAGATTGGTTCATGGTATAAAGAATAAATAACGTCTATCAGGCCTGTCGGAAGCAAATTACGATTGGGGTGGGGGCTTGAAATGCGTATTTGTGATTGCGTTTCTACGGATTTTGGGAAAGGATGGGGACATGCTTTCCCGGAAAGTTTTGAAATGTAATATCTCACAAACACGATCCCCTGCGATCTTACAGTAATTGCTTTTAAGTAGTTTCATTTTAGCTAGTATATTTCCGTTTTAAAAACTCATAAAATAACTGTCGATGTTTAATTTTTCAAAACAACTATAAATGAAAAATTAAAAGTGTGCTAAAACGCCAAAAAAATTGTATTTGTGTATTTTTATGTGCAAAACCTTCTCTTTCTGAACATAAAAACACACAAACGATTGTTAACATCACATTCAGCTTATTCTTCTAAATATGTAGATTTAATGACACAATAATAAAAAGCTGTGCCAATGCACCTTCACCGCGTTGCTACTCTAGGAAATCAACATCTTTGACGTTCTCGATGCAATTTGAGCTATATTATTACCCAGGGCCCAGTTGTATAAAAATGTGGTTAAAGTTAACTGGAGTTAAGTACGAATGTCAACCAATCAGAATCGCCTATTCAAGATTTAACTACTCTTTAATTACAAAATCGTAGTTAAAACGTTGTTAAAAGTTTTGTACAACCGGCCCCAGAAAAAGAGACAGTCATACGAACAAAGTAATGGCGCCGCTATTGGGCTCACCTCTTTCTCCAGTCCTAGCCAACATCTTCATGGAAGAGTTCGAAGATAAAGCCTTGGCCAACTGTCCCATCCAACCATCCTGGTGGCTTCCTTAATCACTCCGTCTATAGCAAACCCACATATACACTGATCGCTACCTAAACTATCGATCCTTTCATCATCCCAGAATCAAGTCTTCTGTCTGCACAACTTTAGTTCACCGAGCTCATTCTATTTGCGATAATGATAGCATCGACCGAGAACTACTTCACCTCAAACGACGTCTTAAGAGACAACAGTTTTCCTGATAACTAAATTGACCATACTGTAAGTCCTTCGAAAAAAAAACTTAACAACGATAATGAGTTCACTAGCACTGTCTCAATTCCATACACCGGCCCTTCGTCCTACAAAACTGAAAGAATCTTACGCACTAACAACATCAAAGTTTACCACAACTCCCACCAGAAAATTCAACACTTACTTTGCTCACGCAAAGACAAGACAGATCCAAATCTGAAACCTGGTGTACACCGTATTCCATGTGAATGCGGTGTGGTATATATTGATGAAACCGGACGAAATTTAAGAACCAGACAAAAAGAACATTACTGTTGCGTCAAAGGACAGCTCGTACAATCAGCGATCGCAAAACAGGCGTGGAAAAACGATCATCGAATAAAGTGGAACGATTCAACTCTTCTTACTCCAGTGAACGATTATTTCTCGCGAGTAACAAGAGAATCAATTGAAATTGCAAAACACAAAACTATTCCACAAGAGGGCAGACCACTCAACAACATATGGACTTGTTTATTTTAGCTCTTGGCTTGTTTGCTAGTTTTACTTAATTTTATTAGTTGAATATGCGGTGCTTATTAAACTACGGTGCTTATTTGACTGCCGCGCTTATTTCAAATGTGATCGAGTCTCCCTCATCGTGTTATATTGCGTATATTTGAGACCTTTAGATTGACGTTTACGACGAACTGCTGACTGCAAACGGCAAAGTTTAAGTCGCATTTTAAAGTCAACTATGTCAGTTGTTCGATGTTACGGGAACCTATATAATGAACTGAAGTGTGATTTGGCAACTTCGCTCTACAAAACTCTTGATATTACAAATCAAATGTGATTTAAAGTTTGCCGTTAGCAGTTAGCGGTTCACCGTAAACGTCCATCTAAAAGTGCCTATTTATTAAATCCCACATTGCTGCTGCGGCGCTTATTCGACTGGTGCGCTTATTAAGACGTACACAGACACTGAGATTTTGTGAGATTTTTACCTCGCGAGGCGACAAAAACCAAACACGATAGATATTTTCCTCACGACCTCGCGAGGTGAAATTCTCACGAAAAATATCCGCACACGAGATCAATGTACTCAACTACTAGCCTCGCGAGGCTATATTAGCTCAGCCACCAGCTCTCGTGTGCTGCGGGCTTTAAGTTCAACTTTTTGAATTTACGAAAAGAAAAGAAGTGGTCTTCTATACACGACGTGTATATTCTACTTCCAAACTTCTAACAATACAATTACAACCTTCTAATAATATTTGCAGAACATGTCTAATTTGTGAAAATCAAGTCAAGTGTTTAATGATAGCTGTACTTGAAAGGTGCAATAATACTCTTCGATTGCATATGACCTCTTGCTCTGTTGTGTTGATTGATCGCCCTTGATCTCGCGTACACACGAAGAAAGTTACTGTACTGTTAACTGATACGTTGTTTAAAGTTTTACGTGGTGTGGTGATATAATAATCAGGACATTTGTGGTATTTTTCACCATGAATTATATTTAGTCTGAAAGTAATTAAAGTATAATTAGCGTCAACAATGCAAACAAAATACACACAAAATCTCTCGCGTGTGCAAACATATGTCACGTACATACCGTAAATGATCGATTAAGCGTCGCATCTACAACGACATGCAGTCCTCCTGCGTCCACGGCGTCTTCTCATTAGTAAAATGAGAAGAAAAGCAATGCGAAGTAAATTTCATCATCATCATAAACTTTATTTACAACACTACGCTAGCCTCATCAACACAGGGCTGATTTCCATGAGGGTAGGACTACACATAAATTAACAAATATAGAAACCATAGAATATAAAACCTAATTATACAACAATATACAAAACAAGAATATTTACAAACACCTATAAGTTTATAATACAAATACAGTTACAAATACACAAAAAACACGAGAGATATCAGCCTCAACTCACCCCCCGCAGTAGTCTCTTGAAAGACCATAGAGTTGGCGCAGTTTTAGCCTCGTGTGATGGATTATTCCATAAAACTGCCGCATTGTAATTAAAGCACCTCTTACCGCAATGTTTTCTAGGTTTAGGCAGTGCGAGGTTAGTGTTTCTATTTCTTAGATTGTAAGGATGATCCGTTTCATAGTTAAATCTAAATTTATTTCGTAGATTAGGGGCAGTAAGGCCGTTGCTAATTTTATAAATTAATAACAATTTTGAGTTATTGCGTCTGTGTTCAAGTGATGTCCATTGTAAATTAGAAAGTAAATCAACGGATGGAGTCTCGTAAGATTCACCGGTGATTACTCTCGCAGCACGATTTTGATACCTTGGTAATTTATCTTTCAGAGTACTTCCACAATTATCCCACAGAGGACTACAGTAATCAAAACAGGGCAAAACAATTGCATTATATAGCATATTTAGGGTAGATGATGGGACAAAAGGTTCAATTCTTCTAATTAAATCTATATCCGCCCCAGTTTTTAAGCATATGTGCTCAACATGGTTTCCCCATGAGAGACGTTCATCTAACTTTACGCCAAGGCAAGAATAATTATAGGTTCGAGCAATCGGTGTGTTACTTATCAAAATATGGTGATCAGTTATATTATTATTAAGTTTATTGGTACATCCTACAAACATATATTTAGACTTTTTCGGGTGAAGCTGTAGCTTGTTTCTTATCATCCAGTTACAGAATTTGAACTTGTCACCATTTTGTATCATCCGCAAAATAAGCTGCAAAGCCCAATAGTGAGCTACCAGCCTCGCGAGGCCATTAGCTCAACCCTTTGGCGACAGCGCAACTAAATATCGTTCGAAATCGAACGATGACTTTCAATGTTTAATAGCTTACGTTGTTCGCTCCAGATAGTTATAAAACTGGTACCACTAAAATCGCCATGAAAAGCTCTACAAAGTAAATATATTTTTGTTTTTATACACTAAACATAGCGATAGTTATAGGGGCGAACAACGAAGGAAATATCATATTTCATATTTCTTAAAAATACTTCGTTTGTCGGCTATCTATATCCTTTAGCTAAGAATGTAGTCAGTTTAAAGCCCAAGGTAAAGGTCATAATGAGCCAGACGTATTGCGCGATTCTACTTATTAAAGTAAGTTCCGCTTTTATTCTTCAAAACCCTTGACTGTTGCTAAAGACAGTCTGATCATCTTCATCCGTTCATCGTATTCATAAACCAGGGATGGTTGAATTTCTCGAAATTGGAATAGAACAGTAAGTTGCATGCATGATTATCCTTTATGCGCACCTGCATAAGGCTACGGTAATTTTGAATAATTTATAGAATACAGACTTATTATTAGACAATATACACTGGCAGTCAAAAAAACCTGATCACAGCCATTTGTAGGATAGTGGTGCCTTACGCTTTCTAATATAGCATATATAATGGTTGAAGCGAAGGAATTTTCTGGTAAGTTTAAGTTATGTTCTCCATTGCGTTTTGTCAACTTTGCAAGGACATCCGATGTCTCCAGTGTTGATTTGATGCTTTACCATGATTCTGCTACTGCAACCATGTTTGACAATTTTGTCAGGATAGAGTTTTCCTTCATTTCTTCACAAAACAATTTTCGAAAATGCACCTGTCCGCTTCCACCATTAAAGGGGAACTCCAGTCCAAAAGCAAGTTGGGCTTAATTTAAAGATAAGACCTTGAATAGATTGTCTGTGAAGTATTTCGGTCTGAATGTAAATGATAAAGGAGAAATGCTTCGTCAAAGTTTGAGATTTTCGCTAATTTCGCCGTTATATCGCGTTTTGTCTGGCAGACGCATATGCGGTCCGAGCGCTAAATTAGTGATCCTTCGACGCAAAATCGTATTTCGCGGTACATTAAAATTTACATGTTCTGGCGCACTATAAAAGTGTGTTAAATAAATTTGTTTAAGTAAAATGTCACATTTTACTGTTCTTTGTTCACCAATGGTAGTCCAAAGACTAATGGCACAAATATAAGTTATCACAAAGCTTGTCAATAAATTGTATAAATCGCGTCGTCTTCAGGGTCGGACTCGGAACTTGACATTCGTCTGGGCTCAAATTGATAACCCAAAACTTCACCTTTCTGCAAAATTTTTGTATCCATATTATTAACACTCTTACTTGAAGAAGTGGAGTCACTTGAATTTAAAACTTCGCCCCTAGTTGAACTTAAATTATCGACATTTACGATGAAATACGTGGTTTGTCTTCATAAAATATAACCTCGCTTGCTGCGAAGCACTCAATGACATCACAGATTTAGCGTGCTGAAATATCTCAAACTTTGTAAAGTTTGAGATATTTCGTTACGTAACGTCGTCGATATGTGACATCGTCAATTCCCCAGCAAGGGAGCAAACAGTCTTGCGTCAGCGTGCACAAAGTCTCTCTTCGTAAAGACCCATTCCGTTGCACCTAGACTGAGGTCCATGTTAAATTATTCTGCGAATTACACCATGCAGTGGGTTTTCTCAAAAAGAGATTTTCACTGACTTGAAGAGGGTTATCAGAAAATCCAGCGCTTCGTACTAGCGAGTGTACATATTATCACAAGCGTATAACAGACATAAAAGTCAATATAGCATGTCAACTTTGTTGATAGCTCAATAATAAGATCTATCAATTTCTTGTCGTGATTTAGCAGAAATCTGGGCGCAACAGTTGTAATAGTCATACGCCCCGCTCACGGAGTTAGAGGTCTTAGAGAGCATCGTGCAGCTGTATCTCCGAATAATGATGCAGCATTCTTGCCAGAAACTGGAAACCCGTCACAACATGATGGTAATCTAATTATTGACTTTGTACAGTTCATTTTGCACTTAAAGATGTTGATACAGTCTAATCAGCGTTTGTGCGTAACCAGTGCGAAGTCAAATGATAACATAATGAATCCCTTATTAACTATATTTTAAAGTTTTTCTTTGAGAATCTGATTGTGTTTCAGATGAGTTTATTTTGTTTCTAAAGGCCAGTTCACACGGGTGATTTTTAATGCGATTTTTCTCGTGTTGAACGATGCGATAGAGTGGATAACTGGTGAGTATACTTGTCCAACAAGTTTGCTAATGCACTCGCCAGTCAACCTACTCGATCACATACACTAAAAGGAGAAAAATGGCAGCAAAAATCGCCCGTGTGAACTGGCCTTAAAGGAGACTACATGAATATATTCTTCACTTAGTTTGTATGAAACTCACTCCTTGAATTTCAAAATGCACAAAAACTTAATGTCTTCAAAGAGTGACTGCACTGTGCCTTGAAAATATAGCTTGCTCTTCAAACACAAATGTATGATAATGATTCGTATAAATTTATTTTATAGAAAGAATACCACTGCAAGAAGTATTGGATTATATTTCTGAGATGTTGAATTAAATGCTGATGGCAACAGTTAATTAGTATCAATCACTGGCTAAATATTGTCAATTCTGTTATTTTGTAATTTTGATTCGGCGAAGTAAAACCATAAACTGTTTAATATATTATTTAGTAGCTAATCAAGTTAATGCTTTGTCTGCCGGTAAAGCACTATTTATACTTTTAATATTTGGAGTTGGTACATGGAATAATAATTTTTACTTAAGCACTTTAGTACTGCGTTGCTAGTTCAAAAAGTAAATTAAAATCTATCGGGCAAATGCGCATATCATTCAGACTACATTTATTATCCCAGGTGCACAGTGCAACCTAGAGAAACTGCCAGATGTATGAAAGGGTGTCTTCACCTGACATAGTAAACGAAGAAGTGCTGAAATTCTTATATTCTTCTATGAAACTTGCAATGTTCTCGTCTGTCGTTACTGCATCGATGTGACTCACGCTCGATGGGAACATTTGTGGTTCCCATTGAAAGACGTCGTCGTAAAACACAAAGACGCGTTAAAGGCATCGTCCGACGTCTACGCTGCAAATGAAAGAGGCTGTTCAAAGCAACAACAGGATAGAAGGTGCCACAAAGAACCTAAACAGCAACGCAAAGAAAGCCAAAGATGCCATCATGAAACAACCAGAAGAAATCCTCAATGCATTTACCACGAAACTCGAGAAAGAAACGTCAGTCTTGCTTGACAGAGTTGACAAGAAATACAACCAAGCTAAAGAGCCTCTACTGCAACAACAAGCTGTCATTGACGCTTACGTGGTTAAGCGAAGCTTAGGGATGGAAGTGATGAGAAGCCCTCTCGTGGAGACGCGAGGTGGAAGAAAGGCTGGAAATATCGAAACAGAGTGACCTGAGATGATGGCACCAATACACAACGGCTTCATCCGATACGAAGCCTGGCAAAGCAATGATATACTTGGAAATTTATACATGAATGATTTGGGCAAAATAGGTAATAAAGAGCAATACCATCCTTTTGCAATTTCAATAGATTTATCCACAACGCATGTGCATATTAGAAAGGAATCAAATGTTGTGAAAATAAGGAAGAAAAATAAAACCAAACAAATTGAAGAGATGTGTTTGGCTGAATTTTAAACTTTTCTTTACGCAATGTCGCTTGGTTACCGGCAATCAGGTAAGAAAACATTTTTGTGAAGCACAATCACAGTTAAAGCTAACCATTGGCTAGGTGGTCTCACTTAATGGTGGTGGTGATGGTCTCGTTATAGTCTTTTGGTCGACTTACAGCCGATTCCGGTTGACAATGAAACATGATGCGTTCGCAAAGCACGTTGGGCTGTTCAAAAGTTACCGTTTCTAGGGTCAAACGAAAACGTTTTTAAGGCGCGGGACTACAGTTGAAAGTTGAATTTTATACATACGAAATGTGGCAGAAAAACAGGAAAGGGTGTTGTTTTCAAAAGGGAAAGCCCATTTCACTACACAGAAGATGTTTTATCATAGACCAAATCAAATCGAAGGGAGGCAATAGAAATACAAGTATTTTCACAAGGTTTTGTTGATGTAGCGGACAAGTTTGAAGTCTCAAATGCAGTAAACGGCTTCTGGTCGTAAAAATCGGGGATTTCCATTGTCTATGGTCATTCGTGTGCAAAAACTTTGGTCTGTCGGAAGAAAATAAAATAGATCGCTGATGAATGACGATCAGTGTGAACCAGGCTTTAATCGCTCCAACGGAAACCCCGCCCCCTAGAAACGTTGTCGTTTGACTCTAGAAAGAGCAACTTTTGAAAAACCCAACGTGCTATCTGAAGGCATATTGCTTTACAGTCGAACGGAATACGGAATCGTCTGTATGTATTGGCGATATATTTCAATGTGAGGCAGAAAAGGAATGACCTCCTTCTCATTATGGTTGCGTCACATTGTTAGTCACATATTTGTTTTTCGACTGCAATCGCCGAAGAACTACACACATCTTTCGCAATTTTTCTTCCTAAAAGCTGGGAATTTTGGATCTGTTATAGATGTGCTGTTTGAAGTTCGAATGTGATGTCTTTTTCTTCGTGGACTGTTTAAGTCAATTTTAGTTATGATAATCGAGCTTTATATTGACCTATTTTTCTGGTCAGTACAGAAGTTACGAGAATGGATTACAAAAGTGCAGCAGTTAATTATACATAGAGTGCAAAGTAGATACAAAATCACATCAGTGGTTTGAGGAAAAGTTGCCCTTTCCTACAAACTGCTCTATATGTGTGAGCAGGACTTCATGGGTTGATTTTGGCTTTGCCCCTGATAAGTAGAGTTATTCAGTATAGGGTAGAAGTAAATCCAAGTATTTGTGCCAATAGGTAAAGAGAAGTCACGTTGAAGTAGTCTTGTGGTATATATTTGGAACAACAACGATGAATCCGAAATCTAGTGTATATTTTGTCGTCCGTCTCCATGCATTTGCTAATTTGATCGTTAACTGTTTAATTTTATACGTAAAAGAGCATTACTTGTCATATTGAGTGGTCGTACTATTAAAGAGTTGGACGGATGAATAAATATCAGGTATTTGTCACTTTTTGGTCGCGTGAGTCGCAGTGAATATTCAAGACGTTTCCTCCTTTTCTTTGCTCTTGAACTACTTTAAGTACTATTTGAGTACCAATCAAGTTTTAAGTACCAAGCAATTTGCTTATCCATAGATTACATATCATGTATATATGACAAACGACTTGGCGAAAGACATTGAAACGTAAGCTATTTGCAACGCAAGAAATTAGAGTTGAACCAGAAGGTAGGTTGACGCCAACCAAGAATGGTTGAATTTCAAGACATTGAAATAGAACGGTAGGTGTTGCATGCATATTTATTTTTACGCACGCCGAAATTGTCTGCGCCGATTTTGTTCATTTATATATTACAAACTAAGCAATTTTTTGAACATTTACATTCAATTGGGTTTAAAGACAAATCTTACTTGTACGTACCTGTTATGCAGAAACACGAATGGAATACCCTAGCTGTTGTTTGAAATGGGTACCATTGTTGCATCCAAGCGAACGAAGCTTTGAAATCGACGTAAACATTTCATTTCGGACATTTAGCAGCTGTAATAGGACAAACAACTCATTCTAAATTTCGTAAGCAATGCATTGCACTTCCTTTTACA
Source organism: Phenganax subtilis (assembly GCA_025434845.1). NCBI lineage: Eukaryota > Metazoa > Cnidaria > Anthozoa > Malacalcyonacea > Clavulariidae > Phenganax > Phenganax subtilis. Next base: position 35,549 of record JAOBYK011008645.1, on the reverse strand, counting down.
TTTCGAATATCGCAGGTTCACGTCTTCAATAAGTGAAGAGTCGAAATAAACGGTCAACTCCTTCGAACGACACAAAATATGCAATGCAGCAAATTATGCAGCGATGGTTTAGTCATGCTTGAAAGGCAACCTTTTGGCGGGAACCGCGCAAAAACTATTCAGTTATAAAGAGACTGAGGCGAGTTTTCAAGAAGTGGGGATTTCAGTGAAAAGATGATTATTCGTTTTGGCAAATAACCAAGAAAACTTATTGTTTCACTAGGGAATCAATAATCTTTATAAGTTAGCTTGGCGCAGCCAATTTTCCATAGGCGGTGATTATTGATGAGTAAAACAGTTGATCTTCTGAAAACATTTGCTCCTTTACTGCTCACCTACAATCGATCGGAGAACATCGCCGATAAATTGCAATTTTTCAAAAACAAGCGAAGAGTTCTTTACAAGCGGTATAGCCATACTACAGTAACCTGAGGATTACACTTTAGCTCGGGTAACATAGTCCCGTACAGACGAGTAAATATTCCTTGACAAGTTCACTTGCTCGTGCATATAAGAAACAAGCTCTCCTTGACGGCTGCACACATACACAAGTTTGCCTTACTAAGATTGGCATGAATAACGTCTGAACAGAGCTCCCTTGTCAAGGAAAAATTGCTCCGTGAAAAATTGCTCGTTCGCTGGTCACCACACCAGATTCTTATTGAGGTCACTGGACGACATTCTTGGTAACTTCGTTTTGTCCATCTCTATCTACATATATCCAGCCTAATCATTTTTCTTCGCTTCCTCTTGCTTAACTTCGGCTAGCTTTTTCCGAAAGATTTTTTGTTTCAGTTTGAGTATTTTTTGCATGATTTTCCCAAGCAAAGATACTGGCTCACGGGGGTCTACCTCTTGTAGTCGTTTAGTAGACAAATTATACAGCGAACCGAAAGCTATCGCCACGACTGTACAAGTTAAGCATATTACGTTATAAGGCATGCTAAAGTCAGGGGTAGGTAAGGATACAAGTAGGACTTCTGTGTACATTCGAACGATATCCTTATCTGTTCCAACGCCTTTTAGAGACCTGTGGAGCAGAACAATCACAATCAAACAGTGAACATCTTTAAAACAAGTGTTTGCTTTCACACTGTGAGACCTGTATAAACTATATTTTTCTTGACATTTTCGGCAGAAAGCCAGAAAAGGTGTAAAAACATCTGGGCCTTGGTCAGTGAAGTTTTGGTAATGGTGAAGATAGCTCGGAGAACTTTACAACATTAAGAACTGGAGCTAAGGTGCTTTTACTTACCGAGAGAGTAGCGAGTCACGGTTTGAGGAAAATGTTAGATTTTCACTTTTGACTAACTTTGCCGTGATGACACCAGATCTGAAGAAGACATGTTTGTTGTAACCCTCTCGACAGAAATAATGAAATTTTCAAATCTTTAAACTGAAAATGCTGTTATTTTGTGATCATTTTTTAGGCAAATATTGGAACCAGTAATGTCTAGGAGAAAGCAAAGACGACTTGGAGCACGAATTAAATGGGGCAAATTTCAGAACAGTTGGAACACAACCGCAACATTTTCGTAAAATAACATTGCAAAAGCAATTCTAAAAAAACGGATTTCTTAAATTTCAATATGAATATGAAGACATGCACGAAATATAGCTGTATACTCTGTATTCATAACTATGACTAGTTCGTATTTTTACCCCTCACAATAGGGCAAGGTGAAACACTAAGGCCCGTTAACCACAACGCGAATTTGTTCGTGGGAAAAATAAATCTGGCAACGTGATTGGCTCGCTTTCCACTTTTTCACGGCCAATTATTTTGCTAGCCAATCACGTTGCTGGGTTTATTTTTCGCTCGAAAAAATTCGCGTAATGGTAAACGGGCTTAACAACGGAGATACTAGGACTATCAAAAAAGCAGAGTTTTGGTTTGAGAGTTGAATCTAAAAATCTTTAAAAAATTGTATTTTTGATCTTTTCACTTCAAAACAAGCTTTTGCTAAAATTCCCACTTCTCGCAACTCGCCTATAGTCCTTTTGACACTGAATATTGGTTGCACGATTCCCGCCAGTTTTCTTTCGAACTAGTTATTCGTGCAGTTGTCTTGAATTCACCAAACTGTTCAAATCTCGATTACCGTTAAACCAGGATTAAAATTTAAGCAAATTCCAGTTTCTTTATTTTTTGTGTGTTCACTTGCTTTAAAACTTCGCAAATTTATAAAACTTTTAGTTATCCCGATGGCCAAATGTGCAGTAAAAGACATTCAAGTGCTTTGCTTTCATTCGATACTTCAACTCAGGATCAAGACCATTGGTTTTCGAAAAAGAAAGCCCCTGATTGAAAAAAAGATATTTTGATTTTAAAAACTTACGGTAAATAAAAGCCATGGTGTGCGTCAGGCGGATGTTCAGTCCACTTCAAAAAGACTCTATCAAACTGCATATTGATAGTAACAATTGAGTCTGGAGGGACAGTAAGCGATAGCTCCAGTTTAGCAGGTCTCTCTCTGTCTCTTGAAGGCACATACTCGATAGAGTCTAGCAATAATAAACAGATCAAAGATTTTGGCAACGTTTCTACGGCCCGGTTTACAGTGTCAAAGTTTCTGCGATCAAAGTGGAAATTTCGGATAGTTAGCTAAATCCTAAGTTCTCAAGGATTTGCTAAAAATATTCAAGGGAACTAAGACAGTACTCAACACTGAACTACTTCATTCTACTATTTCTACCAAAATTTTCAAATCTTAGAATTTCCGTGTGAAAAATTCTTACTTTGATCACAGGAACTTTGATAGTGTAAACCAGCGTTGCAGTAAGCAATTTTTTGAAAATCGAGGCTTTGCCATTTTCGAATTTTCGATGTTTTGAAATATATAACGTTTCGAAGACATATGGATATTTCGAAAAATATCAATAAACAGTTTCACTTTAACTACTGTCAATCATAAATCGTTGCTTTTGAGTTTGTCGTCACTATTGTTCCTGTGTGTGTTAATTTTTAAATAATGAAGTTTTATGCCTCATTAAAATGCCACGCTGTGGAGAATGAACACGTTTACTGTCCAGTCATTGTCAAATCTGCGATTAGCTACCATTAAAAGTATATGAAAATTGAAAAATATCAATATCTAAATGTCGATTACATCAACGTTTTTTCGGACATCGATATTTGTTTTTTCAAATCGAAATAGCCTATGCAACCATTCCCATGAGATTCAAAGAACTAAGAGATTTTCGCCATGTTGAATGAAATTTGAATTGCAAACTGGAAAAATCCTTTGTCAAATTCATTCAACATGGCGCTGATGATGTAACATGAGAACCATCTATAGTAAACGCAGAGAACATCTGAAAATTTTATTTCAAGTGGCTTTATTGTATCCAGTTGACTTTGCCATTACTATGTACGACTGGCAAGATTATCATGCATGAAAATTGCAAACTAATTGAAGTGGGCTCTAAAAACTTTGCAATATGTGGGCTTTAAATGATAGGAAACTTGCAGCAATGGTAAAAACATAGCGGCCATTAGAGTAAGTAGTCTTGTGAGAATAAGTTAGATTTCCTGCTTTTATAATATAGAGCATGGACTTTTTGAACTTGACTATCATTCGCTGTTTTTAAGAAAGTTTTCCACTAGGGGAAATTTTCCACTTGGAAAATAGATCTACCAATTTGATTGGCTAGCATTATATTTCGCCGCGAAGCGAACCAATCACGTTGCTTGGTTTATTTTCCGCACAGAAAATTCCGCCTAGTGGAAAACAGGCTTAAATGAGAGAGGCTTATTGAAAGCTAACTAGAGGAACCACGCCACGATTTGCTTACCAGGTTTTAAATCAACATTATCGACGTGAATTCGTAATGTATGCAAGAACATCCTGAAATACCAGGGAAATATTTGGAAATAAACAATCTTGATAGAAGATTTTTGATGGCGATTGTACACTTCAGATCGTACGCCACCACGTTCTTCACCGTAACCTTAATTATAAAGTATGTCGTTACTTATACTAATGTCCACTGATGATAAGCACTGGCTACTGAGTCTACTGTATTGCAATATACCTAACGATTTGTACAATCTCTTTCCTCAAGTCTGCAATATTTTTATCAAAATTGAAATCCAAATAATATGATGGAATTGTAATCTTTTAAGCCTATTAAATTCACAAATTTCGATGCCCATGCAAATTTAGTACTGCGAACATAAATTCTAATTCCCTATTGTTTGCATTGCCTTTTGTCTTGCTAAGTGCTTATATTTGTGTCGCAAGGGGAAAACCAGGCTAAAAAATACCACCACCAAGTTCTCAAACTTACCTGTCTGAAATCTATGAGCAAAAAAAAATGGCGATTTCCCTGGAAAAAATTGGGGGAAAATAGTCAATATCAATAGCAAAAAAATTCCTAATAATGTTACACCAACTTGAGTATCCAGCCGTAATTTTAGAAAGGAAGTACTGCTTAGTCATAGGTAAAAAAGAAGAAAGCAAGAAGGGAAAAAATTGGAAGAAAATGCATGATATAATCTAAAAAAGTTATAGTCAAGTTAGTATCTACATGATAATCAAAGCTCTCCAATATACCATAGTTTAGTCTTTTTTTCCACTTGAAAACCAGATTAAATCCATGGCCTGAAGAAAGTGAAGCCGCTACCTTGCCTTGATAAGAATATCAGTAGAACACAGTATCAGGAAAAATTACGGAAAATTTCTAAGTAAAGAAAGACTAGTGGGAAACTGTAGGAAATCTTAATGTCAGAAAAAATAATGGAAAATTTTCATGTCGCGACAAAATACACAAAATTTTTATGCCTGAAAAAATGACGGAAAATTTTATTGTTAATTATAGCTGGCAATCATCGTGGCAATAGCTACACTTATGAATGTAAGAGCACTCATTTATTTACACGGGCAAATTTAATATGAGGCAAGTCTTATGCCTATTGAAATTCCACATGTAACAAATTCTTTAAGAGTTTTTCTTGACTTAAGTGCTCTAGTCACGTCAATGATTTAATGTAAATGCAATATTTGATACTCTCTACCGCAAAATATTACTGTCACGTTCTTTCCACCCCTTACTCAGAAAATAACAGAAACTTTCTGTTGACAAAGTTTCTACGACAAATTTTCATTTTGAAAAGCTTGCACGCCAATATTGGAGCAAACAAAATTAGCAAGCAGGCGACATTTTGTTATCGCGGGAGTCATGCACATAAAAATATTGATATCATAGATGGCGTGTTCGTCGTCAGTCATTTTTGTTTGAATTCTAAAACGTGAAACAGTCGGTTACCGTTTTGCTTTCAAACAGAAACGCCTGACGCCATCAATAATTTCACATGCTTAAGATTACTCCTATAACACTGAAAAAGTGGCAACATTTTTACAGGCAAATAACAATTGCTAAACAAAACTTGCTTTTGCAGATCGTGAGATGGAGAAAAAATTGCATAAACTTAATTTTCCACAACACATAACCTGTCATCATAGCTATAGCTTCCCCATCACCTCAATTCCACCCTACCTTTTCCTTTCAAATCGTAATCCGCAAATTGTTGGTTCTCTTGTCCTTCCCCACTTTTGGAAATAATACGGTTTGGTTTCGGTTTCAACGAAAAGCTATTGTCAGTCTAAAAACAACAACACACACCACACAAAATATCAGGCATGGCAAAATAGTAGAACTACTATTACATATACTTATGGGGCTTTGGTGGCACAGCACATAGTTCGCGCACTTGATTTTCACCTCTAAGGTCGTGGTTCCATTTTCAGATTTTCAGACTTAGCAGTGACACAAAACCAGTCTTCATGCGATAAGAGCAAGTCAACGCTCTGCCAGTTTCCTCCCACAGGGAAAGTTGACGTGATGAGATAGGTAAAGAAGGCCCACAGTAGTAGGCTTATGCAAATTAAGCTATAAATAAATCAATCAATACTTACACCATTTCCAGTGATGTCGACGAAGACTTTACTTGTCGATGTTAAAGGGCAAGTGGACTGTAGTGGATGGCCAAATAACTTGCGTAGCGACCAGTCTAAACAGAAGAAAATGACATAGTTGCCAGCTAATATGTTGTCTAAAGTGAGAGCCAACTTTCTTGTTAACTCAAGGATGGCAACACTCCCCATTATATAAATATATTTTTCTTTATCTAAAGACAGATATTATTTTATTTTTCCATGCCAACTCTTGCCAGTTAATAACAGTAAGAGAACGAATAGAAGTGCAATTGATAATGGTAATTAGAATGAACAGTGAGTGCAATTGATGCCAAAATCAACCAACCAGCAAAAAGGAAACAACACCAATCTTTTGTATACTGACTACTGATTGGCTAGTTGTACATACTAGAATGACTTTCATTCGCTGTAACCTAATTAACTAGTTAACCAAATTAAGTGCCAAATTTTGTTGTTAACACCTTTGACTGGCAGTATTGCACCCTTATTTACTCTAGTAGTTTCCTTGTTAACCCATTGACTCATTAGCCTTTGCGTCGACCCTACACCCGAAAATTAAATGGGCATGATTTGTTATACATTGCAATCATATCACTTCTATGCGTAGACTATTGACTCGCTGGCAAAGCACCCAATCCTCCCCCCCCATTTTAAGGCCTGCTCACATTGTGATTTTTCTCCTGACCAAGGATGTGATAGAGTGGATACCTGACGAGTATACTTGACTCACCAATCCAGACAATGCACTCCTCAGACAACCAACTGAATCACATACGTGAGGAGAAAAATCACAACAAAATTTGCTCATGTGAATGTGCCTTTGCAAACATATTTACTTGCCAGACAGGAAACTCTCATCAGTTAATGACTTAAAGAAGTGAGGTTCACTAACAGAGCCTGAAATAATTTTTAGAACTTGTCCGGCAAACCTTCTGAGCAAAGTGACATTTGACCGGAACTTTTCAAATTTGGTCCGAAATTTTCTAGTTTTGTTTAAGATTAGTATCTGTAATGTACAATTGCTTTGACGTAATGGTTCAAATTTATAATCACGAACTGTCTTAATCTTGACTCGACAATGTTGAAGATAAAACAATACATTTCCTCAATGCTTTGATCTTTGCACCATTTCAGATGTTGTGATGCAGACTATTCAATCATTGGCCCAGATTTCTTCTTCATACAATTTGTCCGGACAAAATATCTGATCCTTGTAACATTTGATCGGAAAAACTGGAATTTAGTCAGAAAACTGCCGATCGCCGGCAGTTATTTCAGGCTGTGACTAAAATACCCAACTGTTGCTGCCCTACTAACCATAACTTCCACTACGCAGTACAGGATCTGTTACAATGGACATGGTCTGTTGTAGTTCCAACAACGGTACTTTGCATTCAGTATCCTAATACAAGGAGGAACACACATCACCACAAGCGATCATTGACTGCTAGGTCCCACTCCTTTCCTCACATGTAAATAAACAGTACCTCACATATTGTTCGAAGATGCAGTGACATTGAGTGGTACTTCACTTGGTATATCAATAGAGAGTTGAGTAAACTTGATAGACCAGCCTGTTAGAATAACAATTGATCAGAGAATGAGAGGGAATTTAGCAATGTCGCTTGACCCATTGACCAGCTATCCTGATGGACAAAAAATTTCATTTGCCATTTTTCTCCATTATTAAGATCCACACAAGCAAGCTTGTTTGGCAATTCTTCATGTTATCCGCCCGTGTAGATGGTAAAAATGTGACAAGTTCTCCAGGGATAACAGAGAGCTTAAGCAGGAAAAGTTAATGATGGCAACAGTTTCTGCTTGAAATAAAAAAAAGTCAGCTGTGCTGTTTAATGTTTCAGATTACAGAAAAAAACAGCCTCATCTGCAATATAATGCATGTCATACCTTGGAATCGCATGGCAACAGCTTCTTCCAGGGGGTTAAATTTTCAGTGCAAACAATTTCATCTGGCAAACTCGAATATCGTAGTGTTCTAGAGTCATTGTATAGAGATGAAGTTACACCTTGCCGTCGGAACGAGATCTTTGGAGACGCTGTGTTCTCAGCTTTGATAAAATTCAAGGACGCACAAAATTGACCAGATAAAACATTTGTTAACCCACGCCATTCTTTGTCCACGCTACAAAATACCAATTTGATAGTGATAATGCTGATTTAGAGTAAGGCCTTTTTCAGAGTTCATAATCAGATGAAACCCCTCATTATATACTGTTTTTAATACAGTTGATACAGCAGTATCAACATACTTGAAAGGAGTTCAACCAGCTAAATCTACGTGGAAACAGTGCTCAATTGAATCAAACGTCATTGAAATTCACAAAGATGAAACAATTATCAAAGTACAGAATATAACAGACAAAATTAGGCATACCTCTGTGAGACATGGTCTTGAAACCATACAGCAAGTTCTGCTCCAGGTGCAGCTGGCTGTATAGCATAACCCCACAGATGTGTATTCCAATGCCCTTGAGTTAATGACAAGTGCAATTCCTCGACAGAATATTTTGCAATGATTTGACCAAACGATTTTGGATAAAGGTTGTAATGTGCAACTAAAAACACAAATGTTTCATACTTGATGAATTATAAACACCATACTTTAACAATAAAAACTGCTTCAAACTAAAGGCTGTAGCATGTTCAACCTCATTTATAATGATACAAGTTGTTGGTGACCCCACTTGCTCATGTGTACCATGAACAACTTTGCATTGACAGCCACATACATATGGAAGTTACCCAGTTGAAAAACTGGAATGACTGGCTTTGGAACTAAGTTCGTTGTCAAGGAAAAACTTGACAATTTTGTCATGCACATGAGCAAATAAAACCTTTTAAAAAAACGTGCTTGCCTGAGCAGGCAGAGCTCAAGTGTTAAGACTTAGCCTTATTTGTCAAATATTGATTTTTTTTATTTTTACGTGAAAGTAGGCTTGATAACATTTCTAAAACTAACAGGTATCATTTATTAACATTTCCCCAGAAATACAAAATCGACAAGTATATATATACAGATTACAATATCTTGATATAGTGCTCGTGTTGCTATATTTTCAAAATTTTCCAGTTTTCATAAAAACCTAGTATAAGACGTACGAAATAACAGTTTTTCTAGCTAGCTAAAGTTGCCTTACATGCATTTTTATCGCGAATATCTACATTCCAGAGAGTTGTGAATTGAAAATAAGTCAAAATGTCACCGCTTGGATACGGCTTGACGTATAACTCTTCGTGAAATTCTTCCTTTCCCAAAATAAACGACGAAAAAGGTAAAAGTGCAATGCACACACACTTCCAAACGACGGCCATGTTATTGCTTCCCGGGGGTAATTCAAAGAAGCCCAAATTAAAATGGGGGGATTTCGCGAGAAACAACCACAGTGGAAACAACCCATTGGCATTGGAATTTGGAAACAACCGTTTGTTTGTTTTTATTTAACAATACCCAAATGGCAAGAGCTACTAGCAAAGCTACTTGCAAAATAATTCCCTTCCAGCTAGTGTTTAAAACTGTTTCGCTTATGATCTTAGGAACTTAAAAGCTAGCTGCGAATTTGGAAAGTTCAAGCCGCTTAAGATTTCTCTCAGACATGTCGAAGTGGAGCTTATTTTGGTAAATTGATACCGGATGTTTTCTTGTATAAGCCTTCAGATGCTGGCTTGCTTTAAAACTTCCCGACGTTTTCAAACCTTCGTCTGAATACAATAGACTGCGAGAGTAAAAGTTGCAGTAAAAGAAACGCTGTGAAAACAGGTAAAAACCAATTGTATAATCTAAAACCGCTGTCTGTTTGAGATCCGTTTCTCCAAAGAACGTTTTGTACAAAATTTGTATGCAGTACTGCGTATATCAGTTGTAATGACACTGTTTGTATAGACTTGAACAATCAATGTCAATACACCAGTAAAACGCAAGCGAATATATGCAATTTATACCTGTGTACTTTGACTCAATGAATTTGAAAATAATGTAGAAATAATTAGACTCTAGTACTCTGGTTTTCAAGTGATTTAAAAACCAGGGGCCGGTTGTTCAAAGCTGGGTTAGCGTTAACCCTAGGTTTGTGCGTTTCTGTATGTCCATTTGTTTCAAAACTTTGCAAATAGAGGCTTCTTTTTATATTGATTAGTTTTGTGGAAAAATTTTGTCAAGTTAGTGAACAAACGGTTAAAAATTTTACTTCAAAGTTAACCCAGGGTTAACGCTAACCTAACTTTGAACAACCGGCCCCAGAACAGTCATTAGGGAGTTTAAGCTTCGCGTTCAAAAGCTACGGCAAACGGCAGAGCCCTTTTTTCTTGGCAGACTTTTTTCGCCTCTCGTCTTTTTAAATTTTCCATTTGATGTCAAACAGTTTTATTTCAACAGCCTGTGCTAACACAACTAATTATCTATGCCTTACTGTTTTTATTCGGGAAATTTTTTTTCGCCTGGCGTCTGACGTTTGCCGTTGAACGCGAAGCTTAAGCTCTCCATTATGTGCTATTATCATTTATCACCTATTATGAGGATTGTCTTTGTAAGCCTTCAGGGGGGGGGGGAGACTAAGGAAATACTTTCTTCTCCACAGTCCACACTGGCAACTGAGGACATTGAGCTACAGAGTCTTGATATTTTGACCTCCCAGTTTTCTATGCTTGTTCACTCTACAATTACAGCTTCTCTTTTTATCTGTAATTTCAATAGGGCATTCGATTGCAACCTGCAATCAAAAGTAGGGCTTTAACTTTCTACTTTCTGCAAAAGTCAATTCCTCACTCTCCCTCCGAGGGCACTATTTATTTCATTTGAATTAGTCCCTATTCCTCTTGTAGGTTCCACTTTTCTGTAATGTCAGTGGATTCAATATCTTGTAACACCTAACTTATCTGGGTCACACTCTTTCACCTCATATGGTTAGTCCTGCCAAAAGAAGTGTTCTATAAATGTTGACCAGTTCATTTCCTAACTTTGGGAAGTTCCTCTGAACCCCTAAAATTTTGAAAATTTCTTTAATAAGTTCCAAACTTCCTGTTTGACTGACTAATCAATTTGCACACAAGGAAAAATAAAATTTGATTGGCGAATAAAGCAAGAAATTAGGAAGTTTCTAGAGAAATTTTAAAGATCATTAGGAAATTTTTCAGAGGAACTCTTTGAAGTTAGGAAATGAACTGTTCAGCATTTTTTTAAACACTTCTATTGCCAAGATGGAAACAATAGTTTGTGTTTTAGCTCCTCAAGAAAGCAATATGAACATACTTCATCTCGCATTTACAATTGCCTTGGTTGGCAGTACTGAAAGTCTTACACTCAAACACGAGCACCATGACTATCAAGCCATGACAAATATCCTTGAAGCAATTAACAAACAATGGCCTGACATCACAAGATTGTACATGATTGGTACATCCATCGAAAATCGTCAGCTGTGGGTGCTTGAAATATCTGACAACCCGGGAAGGCATGAAAAAGGGGAACCAAACTTTAAATACGTTGGAAACATGCATGGTAACGAGGTCGTAGGCCGAGAAGTGTTGCTTCACCTTGCTTATTACTTATGCAGCGAATACAACTCCAGTCAGGAAGTCAAAAATCTTGTTGATTCGACTAGAATTCACATAATGCCAAGCATGAACCCGGATGGGTGGGAAACATCAGTTGAGGGCGATTGCTGGAGCGTTAATGGTCGAGCTAATAGAAATGGATGTGACCTGAATCGCAACTTCCCGGATTTACTAAACCCGAGAACAAACAGCCGAGATCCTAACGCAAAATGTACTAAACCTGAAATGGAAACTAAAGCGGTCATGAAATGGATATCATCAACACCATTCGTTCTATCAGCCAACATGCACGGTGGTACGATTGTCGTTAACTACCCTTTTGATAGCGTCAAAGGTATGCCAACGGCAAACACATACAGCAAGTCGCCGGACGATGACGTCTTTCGGCAGTTGTCAAAAGCATACTCGTACGCTCATCCGACAATGCACTTTGGAACACCAAACTGCTATTACCCCGAGTATTTTAAAGATGGTATTACTAATGGTGCCGAATGGTATCCAGTACTTGGCGGTATGCAAGATTACAATTATTTGTCAAGGTAAATGGTCGTTTTTTATGCTAGAATGGCATTATATCTGTCCAGATGAAGCTCTGCCCTTGTCTGCCGGCGCTTGGTCCCGCGTGCACGTCAGAAAAGTTAAAGTAATTTAACTTTCTCCGCGTGTACGCGATATCAAGAGCGGACAAATCAACAACGGAGCACGTTCGAAACTGTGCGCTCCGCCCGCATGGGCTAAACGGCCGTAGTGGAAAATGGCCTTTACGCCTAAGTAGTACAAAAATTACCATTATTATGCAAAAAAACATGCAACGCGTAAATTTTCTTTTGTTGTGTACTAATATGTTCAATTGCAAAACAAATTTATAAGATAAAATTATTCAACTCTGAAATCGCAACAAGTAATCAGTGACGCACTAAGACACATTGACGAATTAGTTTAGAGTATTTAGGCTCAAATTTCAGTGCCGCAAATACGCAATTTCTTTTTCAGATTTATCCCAAATTTCAAGCATATATTCTCTATTAATAAATATTTTTTATATTTTCAGTTCATAAAATATTTTCTATCAAATATTTATACTCCACATTATTTCACATTACTTTATCCAATGTGACTTTTGTAATACTTTCTTCAAGCAATTGCTTTGAAATTTTGGTGGAATTGAGTTGCTGCAAATATCCTAAAGCGAGTGAGCTTCAAAATCAATGGCAGGACCACAAGCCAGCTTTGATTGCTTACCTCAAAGAGGTGCACAAGGGAATCAAAGGGGTTGTGAGTGATCGTTGTGGTAATGGGATTTCTCAGGCTGAAGTGAAAGTTGATCAGAGAGATAAATCTGTTTTTACAGGTAATTTTAATGCCACAGTTAATGGAAAAAGATGGTCCAGGGGAGGACACTTCACAAAATGTTGGGGGGGGGCTGAGGCCAAATTTTGAACAAATATGCTAACAGAAAAATTGTGGCAAAATTTGTGTTTGTTAATTTACATGTAAACTGCGCCATCTGAAGGTAAATATAACAACAGAATTCAAATATGAATATGACAACTTCATCAAATGGCTGTAATTTTTGTTATTTGGTACATTCTATCGAAATTATTGGGGGGTGGACTCAAGCCCCCCCCCCTGGTCCCCCCAAGTCTCCGCCACTGAGATGGTCTGACAGGTTATGTAAAAACTGGAGACCCTTTCAACGTCTTTACCCATGTTACTTGTTTTATTATTTATACGTTTTAGTCATTGTGGTATGATTTAGGGAGCTAGCCAAAATCTATGTTGTTTTATATTTTTGTTCATGTTTATGCGAACTTGTGCTTTGTGAAGATATTGACTGTCATTATGTTTTCATTAGAGTATGAAAGTATGTTTGGAAACTTTACGGAAATCTTTGTTTTATCTTTTTGTTCATGCTTATGAAAACTTGTGCACTGTGAAGAAATGGTCACAGAGTTTTGAAGATCAGATATCGTTTGGAGACTTAACGTCAGGCAAAATGATTATTCTATGTTTTTTACGCGTATGCAAACTTGTGCACACACGCACAAGCAGCAGTTGTTCACCATAAAGAAAGCAGCTTATTGGAACTGTGAACGCTGCTTTCCAATTCCACGTTTTTGACAAGCACGCACACGCGCGTAAAATCTTATATTGTGAATATGTTTAGAATTTTAAATATTGAGACTTTTGAGAAAATAAAAATTTACGTACGTCTACATGCATTTCAAATATGTGTAGCCAACTGGAAAGCAGCCTTAATGCACATTAGCTCTCACGTGTTTGTGAGTGAGTCTCCAAACCATAATCTCATTGACAGCAGCTTAACAGAAGTTACTTTTCTTTGTGCCTCTCAGTTACACTGCACGTATTGCATTTTCTTCATCACCATTTCCATCAACAATTTTTTCCCAAACAGGGTTCGTGCAGGTTTAAGCTGTTCAAAATTAAGGACTTTTCAAGGACAGAATTCCAAATTTTCAAGGTTATTTCCGAATACAAGGTTCACGAAGAACGAGCATGCGAATGCGCCACCTGCATCGATTGCGGAAAAATATCTCATTGATTCATGTCATCAATAATATTGTGGACATTCAAACCAAAATGGTGGCAGTATGAATTGGAATATTTGCAACATTACTTGTTCAGATTAAACCGCCTTTTACGTTGGTTCATTACTGGAATTTTTATTTACAAAATTTGTACAGTTTTGCGCAAGTTTCAAGCACTTTTCACGCACTTGCATTGACTTTGAGCTTTTCAAAGACTTTTCAAGTGCCCTTGAAACGTATTTTTGAATATAAGCACTTTTCAAGGATTTCAAGCACCTGCACGAACCCTACCAAAGCAAATGATGCATTTGACTTAGCTTTTTTTTTTCACAGCTAAATTTGGTGATTACTGGAGGTTGTTGGTTAAAGGAGATTATACAATTCACGTATCAGCAAAAGGATATCAAAGTGCATCGAAATTTGTTCAAGTTTCTGATCAACTCAAAATTGTAGATTTCGTGCTTCGAAAGACTACAGGTATAAATTAAAGCTATTAACTCTGAGTGAATTCGGTCTCTAACTTTAATAGTATAACATGCGCTTTACTATCAATTTGAAAATGATACGATGGTTTAGCTATAGTATGATGATATGTCCCCGCATGGGTTTTTCATAACCAATATAAAATTCAGTGCAACTACCTAGCTACGGGTTTCGGCAGATAAAAGTATAGACGGGCTCTTTTCATTGAGAAAGCTCACTCTGTGCTGAGAACGACTACACAACCTCATGGGTGACACCCCCTTGCGAGGCTCTGTATGGTATATAGTGCATATAATAACAAAATTTGTGAAATTCTATAAAAATTTATTTTTCTCTCTTCAGATGATAACTCGGCCTGCGGTACCATAAGTGGCCATGTAAATGTGAGTTCCCCCGAATCAATTGAAGTGGTCAGCATTGCAAGTGACAATAGAAAATTCACAAGTAAGCTTCCGTCAAATATACTTGTTCATTATATTATGCTAAGATTATTACTGATACTGCTAGGATATTTCAACATTCTTGCATCAGGATCAGGGATTATACGTACACATGTCTAATGTCCGAGCTCTTAAACACGCTAGAGAGACATATATCTCTTTACGTCCAAAACTTCATCAATGTAAGTTTTCAAGGCAAAAAAAGACTTAGATATTATAAAGTATCCCTGACCTTGATTTAGGCAACGTTTACACCACACCGGTTCTGCACAGTCACGACACCAACCATTTTTCGGCCGTGTTTACTCTTCAAACGTTTTGTATTAAAAAGATTCTTTAAATTGTGCCCTATTGGAGAAGTTTTGAGCTATAAATTCGTCTTTGAATGCGTAAATTAGATGTCGTACTGCGCAGACCTTAGAAACGTTAAATCACTTAATAATATAAAGCTGTGCAATCCCTGACCTAGATCTAGGCTCTTAAAGTGACTGAAATTTTATAGTAATGTACTATTCCTGACTTTGATTTTCGTACTCTGAGTTATTATTGTACACTTGTATGCTTCTGTTGTTTCAGCCTACACAAACAATACTGGTTACTATACACACAATGTCATACCAGGCGCCTACACGCTCTACATCAAATCAGGGAATTTAATGTCTCAACAACAAAGCATTTTAGTTCATTCTGACGGAAACTACAGTGTATCATTCCCTTCAGTGAACTTTCGACAGATTTTTACTCAAGCACGATCTGAACGTTCGGCTAATCCCTATACTGCTCCCAATCCTGGCAATATCCTAGTATATAATAAAATGTTCACCAAGCTGATGGCACTTCTAGCATTCTTGTACCTATTGTACTAATGTGATCTTGTATATACAGTATGTAAGCTCATAATCTTAGTCAGAAGACTGGGTCAGATGCTAACCTACTTTATAGAATATAACAATACTCATGTATAAGTAGTCAAGTAGCACAGCAATTGTTGTTAATATTAGTATTATAAAGCGTGCACTATTAATGTAGATGATAGTCAAAGCACTTTACACCTATTGATTGGCCGAGAGTGGTGTTTATTACAGAACAGACACAAGAATGTCGTCATGGAATTTCCTCATGAACCAAAAGCATGGCGGAACATTTCAAACTTTCTTTGTTTATTTTTGTAGTTTGTTTTTATATTATACGCTTATTTCAAACGTCGAATTTGCACGAGTCGAACGCATTCAAAACAATTCATGACTAGGCAGTTGTGCAAATTATCTCTTGTGTTAAATGCATTCGACCCATGCAAAATTCGACGTGTGAAACAAGTGCAAAACATGTAGATTACATTTAGCCGTTGTCTGTTCAGAAACAAATACACAGAACACGTCATAACGTGGTATGAACAAAAAGTGACCGTTCGCCTGCGGCCAGAGGCAAATTTTTTTGTCCTTACCACTTTCTGACGTCATCCGTGCATCTATTACTGAACAGGCGACAGCTAAATGTCATTTCTTATTCGTTAATCACGTATCACAGTAGCTATAATATACAAAAATTTTGTAATTTTGTAGGGACATTTTTTATCGTTTTTTTGCGGTGCAGAATTTAAAAAGTGAAATTGACTCGAAGCTAATTGTTATGCGGGGATGTAATAGTTTCTAATTATCGTATACCTTAACGCCATTTTCCATTTCGGCCGTTTTGCCCGCGCGGGCGAAGCGCACATTTTTGAATATGCTCTGTCGTTGTCTGTAGGCGCTTGGTCTCGCGTGCACGCCAGGACGTTAAAAGTAATTCAACTTTCTCTGCGTGTACGCGAGATCAAGACCGAACAATCAACAACGGAGCATGTTCAAAACTGTGCGTTCCACCTGCGCGGGCAAAACGGCTGTTGTGGAAAATAGCTTTTAAATCGTATCGTGACAAATAATATGCACGCAATTTTAAACGAAAAGTTATATTCTGCAAATTATAATCAAGTTCAGTTTGGGACAAGCTGCGCAATAAACTATTTTTAACGCTAAAGTTCACTTTGACATGGATACTTCAATAGCATTATAAATTAGTACAATCCCTGACCTGGATTTAAAAAATTTATACTTGCATCTATGCATGGTTTGAAACATCAACATCGATTAACACCTGTGATCTAATATTGAGATAGATATATATATATATATACATATAGTCGCCTGCATGAGTACGCAGCAAAATTTAAGATATAATTTATTCTGTGAGTATGTACAAGGGCATCTCAAAAGTGCAGAATACAGTACCTGCATCAATATTACTTCTTACGTCTTGTTTTCTTCCTCGCTTCATTTGGATTCCGTTTATTCTGACCACGAACATGAAATCCCAAGTTGAACGCTCGGCTCGTTGTGTCGTTTACGGCGAATGGCGAAGATCGGGCGATGAAGTCTTCGTCCAATACATTCACCTTATCCTTCGCTTTCGGAAGACGTCGTTGACTAATGAGTTGATCTTCAAACAGCAAAGGATTGTTGCTGTGTCTACCACCTTTAGGAAGCGGCAACGGATGCTAGAACGATGGTAATAATATTTTCACTTCGGTTAAAGTAAAAAAGAACCCGGTAAGGCATCGACATAAGTACAAGCTTATGCAAAAAGCCCCGACATGCAAGAAAAAGAAACTTAAAGAAAATTTCTTCTTTGTTTTTTTTGTAATTCTCACAGGAAAGGTCTTGCTTTGTTTTCTTGTTTATGTTTGCGTTGCAAGCGAAAACCAGGCTTAAGTCGACCAAAGTATGCATTACTCGATTTCCTAAAGGCCAATTCACACGGGCGATTTTTGCTGCGATTTTTCTCCTTTTAGTGTATGTGATCGAGTAGGTTGACTGGCGAGTGCATTAGCAAAATTGTTGGACAAAGTATACTCGCCAGTTATCCACTCTATCACATCGTTCAACATGAGAAAAATCGCCCATGTGAACTGGTCGTAATGAAGATACAATGAATGAACAGTAAATGGTACATGTCCAACCTTCTTTCCTCTAATGTTAAAAGGCTTGTTTCTCTTGGGCATGTGATAACGCGTGATTCCCTCTTCATTCACACTGACAGAAACTTTCACGAACGTACGATTCCCACATTTGGGACAAAATATTCGTTCCATCTGTGTTGTCACTCTGCAATGAAAAAATATACTAACGTTGTCAGTGCTCTTCTCTTGTTATGTAATTAAATTTACCAAAAATCGCTACAGTAAGAACAGTAAAAAAAACTATTTTAGATGAAAAAACACTACTGTTCAGTTGCGTCATCAAAACCGGCACCTAATTTATGCATGAATTTCAGCTTACTATATGCTGCATTTCAAATTGGTTTGATGGAGTTGAGACTCGGTTGAACTGCGTCCCCCTTGGGTAAAAATAAAGGAACTTATGGCCCTTTTCAGACGCCGAGCTTTTAACATGGAGAACAATCAATCAATCAATTAATCAAATCAATTTTATTTAAAACACGCTTGCCCCACTCAACTTACAATGCAGTTGGTTTCCAGGAGGGGCGTGTACTTCTAATAATTTACAGAAAGTTATATACGATATTAGTATTTACAAAGAGAAAGACAAATATGTAAGACTAAAACTAACTAAGCATGCACTTTAATTAAAATGAGAAATCAGCTATACAGTGTTTAAACTCGGTTAAACATTCGGCTTTTTTAGCTTCTGTCGGAAGATTATTCCACAGCCTTGAAGCACTATATTTAAAACTCCGCTTTAAAAAATTGGTTTTTGGTTTTGGTAATTTCAAATCAGTTTCGAAATTACGCAGTTTATAAAATCCCTCTAGATCTCGGAGTCTTACAAAATTATCCATCAAACACGGAGCCGAATCCCCATTGAGGACCTTGTACAATAGAACACTCTTCAATTTAGCACGTCTAACGGTGAGAGTGTCCAAATTTAATTCTCGCAATGCTACACTGGGACTAATATTGTAACTTACACCAGTGATCACTTTAGCAGCACG
Organism: Phenganax subtilis; assembly: GCA_025434845.1. Taxonomy (NCBI): domain Eukaryota; kingdom Metazoa; phylum Cnidaria; class Anthozoa; order Malacalcyonacea; family Clavulariidae; genus Phenganax; species Phenganax subtilis. The sequence goes on along the minus strand of JAOBYK011008645.1, from coordinate 16,541 downwards.
ATTTTGAAGCGTCTGTAATTTATCTTTTAAAGACTTATCGCAAGTATCCCACAAAGGGGAGCAATAATCAAAATATGGTTGAATTAAAGATTTATAAAGTGTTAAAAGAGAATCTAGTGGGATAAATGGGGTTATTCTCCTTAAAATACCAACACCAGAACATATTTTTTTACACAACTATTCAATATAAACATCAAAAGCCAGCATCTCTTCAAGATCAACCACCAGACATTTGTTGGAAACAACAGATGTCAGAGTTTAATTGTTCATAGTGATGCTTGTGTGCAAATTCTTTAGAGTTCACGTTAGGTCTAGAACCTATAATCATAAGCTTAGTCTTGGAGGAATGGGACTGAAGTTTGTTTATGTTTAACCAGGCAGTTATATTTCCCAAGTCAGAATTTAAATTATTCGCTAACTCCACAGAGTCGTATGATGAAGCAAATATTTGCGAATCGTCCGCATATAGGCAGGGCGTTGCCGATTTTAAACAGTTTGGCAAATCATTTATATAGATTAAGAACAATAGACGCCCCAATATTGACCCTTGAGGAATCCCACATATTATTTTGCGTTTTTCCAAAAGAAAACCATTTATTTGGCATTGTTGATATCGATTTTTTAGGTATGACTGAAACCATTTAAATTCAACTTCAGAAGCTCCATAATATGTCAGTTTCTCGAGCAAAATATCATGATTAATTGAATCGAATGCCTTACGAATATTAAGAAATACTCCTCCAGTCAGCATACCTATGTTCATATTAGTAAACCATATATATATATGTATATGTATGTATATAGACGGCAACTTCTATTAAATATTTGAACTCTGAAAATATAATTCATGGACATCATTGTCATGCAAATGGTCCCGCCAAATAAATGAGCCCCCAAGCCACACGGTAAGCGGGAATAGCGCGTAAATTGAAATATTGTTCAGTAGTAAGTAGGCATTGTCTGATTTTTGCTACTGATTTTGTGAAATTTTCTAACTAAATGCTCCCCTCGTCCACAAAAAAGTCCTTGACGAAAAAGAAGGCGTTTGCACACGTTGATAGACACCAGTTGTCTGTAGATCTTCGCAAATGGGCGCTGGAAGAGATGTGCTTTCGACCTCAAGGACGACATGTAAATACCAGCTTGCCGAGTGTGGAAGACTTTAAAACGTAAGTTTGCTACACTGTTAATGCGTTGGTTCAGTTACAGGAAATTACAATATCTCAAGATGCATAATTGCACATTTTTGAGGCTGCTTGGTTAGAATCTGAATCAATGGTAGGTTTAACTGTAAGGGTTAGGATTACGATCAGAGTAAGGATCAGAGCTTCCCTGGGCTGGCAAGTCTTATATTATTTCTTCTTATATCTACTTATATTAATATAAGAAAATTTTAATTTGGGATTGAAATCTCCTGATATCTTCTTATGTTTTTGTTGTCATGTATTCTTTGAAGGTGTAAATTTTGATGCAGTCATCACTAGTGTATTAATTATTTGATGAATTCAATCTCACCAAAATGTAAACCTATTGGACTAGTGGTCAATAGACAAACTATACATCAAATGGCAATGTTCATAAAAATTTTGATGAAACTTTGAAAATCTTCTCCTATTGTAAAAAATCTTCTCATGTTAATGTAAGAGATAACGTAGTTTTATAAAGATAATGGTTTCTAAAAAAAGTCTTGTTGTACCCATCCCTGGAGTTTAAAGATCAAAGTTATGATCCAAGTTACGACTAGAGTTTTGATCAGACTTTACAGTTGGGCCAGTTTTGACGTCAACGTAATGTCAAATTTAAGTTGTCTAATTTTATTTGAGTTGAATTTGACTTCAAAACAAACCTAAAGTACTAATTAGGATTTAGAATATGATTTGGGGTCTATTTATGTGTCCAACCAAGTTGCTCGGCTATGCAAGTTTATCATCAGTGCTGAGTTCTCACCTACTTTATGTTGTGAGTAGTTTACACAGCTGAATGTTTGCTTGTTACAGTCAAGAAACTTGCTCTGCTGGGATCTTGCCATAAATTGTCAGGGTCTCAACAAGGTGAGCTCAGTTTTCTTCGTTAGCATTTCCCTACTATCTTCACTTCATAAAAAGCAAAACTACCGGCAAACCTTATGCCCAAAAGGGAAAAGGAATGAGAAACTGAATCCAATAAAAGAGTTTGGTATTTTGTCGAGGCAAGCGGAATAACTTCGTCAACCTTGTAACTCAGCCTTGACATTTGGCAAGAGTGTAACATCTTTAGAAGACAGGCCTTAAGATCAGAGTTGGATTCAGCAGAATATGGTAATTAAGGATCAGGTTTAGATGGGCTGAGGGCTATGTCTAGAGTTAGGTTAAAGGTGAGATCTTGTTATTCCATGCAAGGGGAGAGGGTCACATGCCGTGAAACACTCTGTGAAATAACCAATATAATTCCAAAGTATGTTGCATGAAGCATTGCACAAAGTAGAGATAGAATCAATCTACTTTTTACAACAATTTCAGCATCCCACAACTAGATCTAACATTTCTTGCAATTTTTTGTGCAATTTGCTAAAATCATACTATATAGGGCTCTTGGTTGGAAGGTTATGAGTTCTTGTTAGGGTTAACGTTAGTACATAAGGATCAAAGTAGTATCACTAGCAATGTTATCAGGATTCAACTTGAACTCTAATCTTATTTGAACACTGTAGTATTTCATATATAATAATGCATATTGCTTACAACCTTGTATATTGCTTACAATGATAGGTATCATGTCTAAAGTTCCAGGCACGATTGCATTATTTTACGTTAAAAATTTGCAGTGCTTTGCAATTGGATCAGGCTACTTAGGAGCCTTTTCTAAGTCTCTGGACCTCTAATTCATATTTGTAAGATTTCTAGCTAGTACTCAGTGTTTTCAAAACATTAGATTAGGAAGAGTAGGACTTGCAGTGCTGATCTAAGAGCTTTCCAATCCTATCCTCCCCCCAATGTATATGAGTACTCTATTGTGTTATTGATTGTATGAAAACTTTAACAACAATATTTTTATTTATGCAGTCTCAATTTACTACATGAACATGATTTTCAATCAGCTTTTACAAGAAAATTAAATTTGCGCACTGTGAAATTTTTGATTACGAACAAATGTTTCCAAAAAGTCACAAAATAAATTCATCTGTTAGTCATTGTTTTCATCATCACCCTCCCATTCTGATTTATGGTCTTTTAGCTATTATTCTTTTGTATTTTATTTATCTACTGACGGGGTGACAATCTTAGTGTCACCTTGGCATGTATACTGGCTTTGAACAGAATAAAATCGCAGTGTATTGTGGGGGTACTTTTATGGTGCATCTAGAGAAATGCTTGGTCGTTGCAAAAACATGCTGTAGCTATATAGTCAAACAGTTGCCTGTAACCAGCATTTAGGCATTTCCCCAACTGTACATACACCAACAAAGCATACAGTAGGTATCTACAAACTGAACCACTAGGGCTATTGTTATTTTTAAAAAATGTGTAACGTTTGACTTTGAGTTCAGGTACCACTGTGCTCATTTTGCTCATTTTTTGTTCACATAAAAGAGCCACTTGATTATTCTTCTGTGTAACTGACAGATGATATACACTGCAACATACGATTATTTCAGTACCAGCATCCTACCACAATCCAGATAAGACTTCGTGATGAAGATAGCAACTTAGTTAACTTGCCTTTTGACAACAATGAAATATTTAAGGAGATGTTGAAGTCTGCACATGAACTAGTAGATCGTAGCTATTCCAGGATTCACTTAAAAGTATAAGAGTTGGATATTCTAGCCAATTTACCAGTTGTTTTGCAGTGTAGAAACTGCCCAGTCTATGATACTAGAGTCCAAAGAGAACAACCAATGTTGACCAAAAGTGATGTGTCCCAGTAGTAAAGAGAGTAACACCTTAAAAATAGGTTCAAAAATTTGATAGTGTGGCTGATGATAATCAATTTAAGAGTCAGGCGCCTTCACATCCTGCAACGACGGGTCGTTCGCCATTAGAAATATACACAAGCAAACAGGATAATGACATTGAAACTCAAAGTCAAAAACTCTCTTTGCTTAAAGAAAACATAAACGAGATCGACCAGAAACTTTCTCAAGCCAAATGTATGCAAATACAGGCAAATTTAACTGTTTGCACAATTTCCACTTAGAATTAAGTCACACTGCTTGGAATTGTTGTTTAGAAGCGTGCTCAGACGTTTTTGAGCACAGATTTGAAGAATTCCATACCCACCAAATTAGTCGTAGCAATTGAAATCGTGAACTCAATAAAGAAGAAACTGCCCTGAAGAAACTCAAAAACAAACTGAAAAGCCGACAATCTGCCCTAAGTAGTTTAAAAGGAAACACTGCAGTCCCAAATTGAGAACAGGTTGCTTCATGAAAGTGGTCCCGACTACCTTGTAGGACATTTGAAGGATTGGTCTTTATTACCAAGGCATGTTTATCTAATAGAGACTTATTGCTAGCGAAATTTTGGCAGTAAGAGTCCACCCAAGCAACGTTTGTCCTACATTTTGCGTTCGGCTGCTGCAGACAAACAGCACCAATGTTTTCCACGGCCAATACAGCGATGTGATCGTGAAAATCTCGCAAAAGGCCACATGGAAAACGCTTTCCTGACACTACAGTACCAACAAGGTCTGCCATATCAAGTAGCTCTGACTTTGAATTATTTTGTGGCAAACCACGTATGGAAGAAGAAAAGGAGGCCCAACTAGAATTGGCTTTAGAGGCAAGGCCACGGAAATAGAAAATCAACATAACATATGTCACCATGGAACAGTCCAAGAGATGCGACCTATGATGGACACAAAGGCTCTGAAGCAGTTAGTGTCAAACGTACTAAATTTGAAGCCAGAACCAAAACAAACCCAACAAATGATGGAACTTCAGATGAAACCGACGCAGCTGATGTGTTGATATTGTTACCAAAAAGTTAAAAATATTCAGCGGGTACATTCTTATGGAACATGCATGCTTTCTTGTGTTGAAACTGCTTTCAGTTTACTTCCTGCTTGAAATTTTCCTTTAGTTTCTATTTATAAAACAGAACTGCACATACCTAGTGACTCATGGAGTATTCCATAAAAACAAACACAAAAGCACAGAATTCCATGCAAGTGGGTTTTGAGCTAAAGTCCTTCACTTCTCTTCAATGAAGTACGTAGTATTTTCCTCGCTACCGGCATATGCGTTACTGGTTTGACTGCATGAAATATTACTGTGATAGCAATTATATCTCACAATACTAGACTCAACTTAGCAATGCAATATCTTTATTTTCACTCCAAAGTAAACAAAATGTGGTGATTAAAAGCCCAATAAACAATAACTAGAACTCTAACTCCCACCGAATGATGTGCTCAGTAAAACTTGCCATGATCCCTGTCTCCTTGTCTTTCTTGTTCGCTCCTGAACCTGGAAAGTTGTCAAAAGAGTGGCAGACAAAATTTCTTCAATCAGCAATCAGACTCCATCGAATTGATTGGAAGGTGAGCCTTTGCCCATTCCTCCTAGTAACCTGGTACAGGCTCTCGTTCCCGACCACTGTTCCCGACAAGGATGCACTTTTTGCCTTTACTGCTCTAGCAGGCACTTTGGAGCCTTCGATTGAAGAACATGCAAGAGACCAGAGTGGTAAAGACTCTAAGTCTGAAAAAATTGTAGAACCTGCTGCAATAGTTGACCAGTTTGCCACTAGGTTAGATAGGCTTTTGCGCATGCTCAGAGCCAAACATGACTTGAAAAAGAGCCAAATTCTACTATAGGAGGCCAAACTGTGGTAATTTAAAAAGAGGCCAGAAAGAAGCCGAATTTGAAGCTAGCACCAAGGCCTTTGTTAACTCCGACTTAGTGACGTACTGTTGTAGTTGGAGCACTAGCTCGTTTTCAGGCTTCCTATGCCACCACGCGGTCCGCACATCTTACGCATGGATGCATGTATACCATGTGAAACAAGATTCGAGAGGGTATTGTCTATTTAAAATATTCATATAATTCCAAGAACAAAAGAGGCCAAAGAGTAGCGAAATGGCCAAGTATTGTCTCCAAGGCCAAATAATAAAAAAAAGCCAAAATTGAGTTATTTGGCCTCAAAAAGGCCAATATACCATCCCTGGTTGCCACAGAAGGTTTTGAAGCCAGTCTGAAGGCCAGATTGGAGACAGCTCAGACCATTGCTGCAACCCTCAATGCTGGAGAAATGGTTTATACAAGACTTCCTCCTGGGGATGGCGGGGCCACCTGGCAGCCAGTTATGCCCGAAACCTGCCCCGTCGAAATTCTCCACGGTTCCAGATGAAGATTGTGTTCAACTGGAACCCATTACAACTTCAAGGTTGTTATGGCGTATTGTATAGATTTATTGGAAACCCCTTTGCAAAGGTACTTACCCAAGGATGCCATGCACTTAGTTTCACCTGCCAATATAGAGCAGGAGTTTCCTGTTACCAATTATCCAGTACCTAAAATGGGTGAGCAGTGTCCTGTAGAAAATAGGAGGATTCCCTACAAACATATCAAGGTTGAGAGTATTAATATGCTAAAAGATCTGTTGAGAATTGAGGATTACTTAGTCAAAAATAGACCCAAAGGATGCCTATTTAACCACACCCATTTGGTACAAACACCAAAAGTATTTCTGCTTTCTTTGGTAAGAGAACATGTGGGAGTTTATTTGCCTCTCCTTTGGGCTCCCATGTACACCCAGGGTGTTCACCAAGCTCCTCAAGCTTGTAGTTTCCACCTTAAGGCAACTGGGGTTCAGAATAGTCATTTATCTGAATTTCGTCCTAATTGGCCGAATCTTACAATCCAGCTTTGACACATTGATCAACAGCCCTGAACCTTCTAGAGGGCTTAGGGTTTGTGTTAAGTTATGCCAAGCCATGTCTAAAACAATGCTAGGTAATAGAGTTTCTTGCTTTTGAAGTAAATTCACAAACCCTATTTAATCTGTTTCCAGGAGACAAAATAAATAATATAAAGAAGAGTCACAATTTGCTGGATAACCCAAAACCATCAGTTGGAGAGTTATCAAAACTCCTGGGACTCCGAACTTGTTCTATTCAGGCAATTTTTCCACCCCCTCTCTATTATCGCAATCTCCAGTTTTCCAAAAACCAGGCTCTGACACAGTTTCAGTGTTACAAGACCATGACAGAGCTAAATTGTCAAGCGGCACAGGAGATTCAATGGTGGAGAGATCACCTAAGTGCTTCAAATGGGTGAGCCATTCTAAGGCAGCCAGTCCAACTGACCATAGGTACAGATGCTTCAACCAAGGGTTGGGCTGCCTATTGCTAGAGAATAAGCACGGGGAATGCTAGTTGCTGATGAGAAAAAGCTCTACATCAATTGCCTAAAACTTCTAGCTGGGTCTCTTGCAGTAAAGGCATTTGCAAAAGGGACTGGGAAAGTGCACATTCTTCTTCCCACAATTTATGGTCGTGGTGCCTAACCAGCCATGTCAACCTCTCTGTACAACATATCCCAGGGGTAACCAATAAGGCAGCCAACTGGAAATCAAGGATCTTTGAAGACTCATGCATCTGGAAACTCAATCCACAGGTTGATGAGCTGATTCATTATGAGACGTGTTTGACCAAGGACGTTTATCGGTGGGAGTTTGAGTTCTAGTTATTGTTTATTGGGCTTTTAATCACTGTAGTTTGTTTTTTTTGGAGTGAAATAAAGACATTGCATCAGTAAATCTTGTCTTGTATTTTTTATATAATCTGTATTACACTTCAGGCTGCAAGAGGCCCTTGTATAATCCAAAATTATTTGGTATTATTTGTAAATGCACGTTGGTCGAGATATACTCCAACTAAGGACAAGATTTTTGATGATCCAAACCTTAATAAACAATCATGGATGTTTTTTATCCTTACCGTATTTACTCAATTTAGAGCTGCCCTTGATGGAGCACCACCCCCAAATAAGTGCCGCATTTAAGAACAAAAATATTTAAAGAACACCACACCTGAATGAGTGCTGCCCTAATTATTCACAAATTGTGGAGAGCTTGTTTTCTATGTTTGCTTTTAGAAATATCGCCATCAAGCTTGACAATTCTATAAAAGCGTTACCAAGAATCATCTTGTTTGCAACACGAGCTGTTTTGTTGCTTTCATTCATCTCAGTATTGAAAATAACAAGCGATCCAACCTTTAATAAACAAACTTGCTCTCATTATTTCAAAAATTTCTTAAGATGTTGTAATGCAGTGTGTCATTTTAGCATCCCATCACGGATTCCCTGATTTTACGAACCACATCAAGCTTTTAATGAATCTCTGCCTACTTACGATATAAAGCACAATGAAAGCATGAGGGGGCCTCCTTGCCCATTGCACTAAATTCCTATTATAGCCTTTAAGAAGTTGCTGTATCTTCGATTGTATTTGACAAAAGTAATAAGTAAAATCTGGATAGCCAGTAAAATTCAAATAACCTGGAAGAAAGCTGGTTCAATTTTCATCCATAAAAACATTTCAGCAGGTTATCCAGGAGATTTCAGCACTGCTCATTTAGCATACCTTATATGGCAAACCAAAAGGCAGCAGTGATCATCAGTTGTGTCATTGCTTGATCTACATAATGCATTTGGCAAAGTTCATCATTGTTTAATACCAGCTGTTTTAGAATACCACCAAATGCCTGAGTCAGTTGCACAATTAATTAACAGTTTATTTATACTTGTTGAGATACGTGTCCTGCAGGGTGACTGCCTGAGTCCACTGTTACTCAATCTGCTGATCAACACCATTGTTCAGTACATAAAATCTGAGAAGTCTGCTCGGTTAGGGTACTCATATTCAAACTACTTATGCCCAAAGCACTGGTACCAATTTGCCAATGATTCCTTTGTTGTAACAGAACAAACTTATAAAAACCAGGTTTTGCTGAATGCGTTTACTGTGTGGTGTACGTTGTGTATCAATAAAGTAGATTCTGCTGCTAAACAAACATTCCCAAAACTTTTTGTGAACACTGAGCAAATACCAGTTGTTAATAAAGGGGACGCCTCCATGTATTTAAGTTGATATTTCAATTTCGATACAGGCAACAATCCACACAAACAGGAAATCTTAGCAACGGCAAAAATATTCTAAACACGATAGACATGCTGCCATTATATCCCAAATACAGATTAGATCATTACCAATTTTATTTCCTGGTAAAGTGTTCCTGGCATTTAACTATTGCCAAACACTTTGAAATGTGTTCTGAGCTTATAGAAAACTTAGCAACAAGTTGGGGATGTGTTTCGGGTGACAACGGAACATTTAGCTTACTTCATATCCATTCGGTACTTGTGTGTTACAGTAAGTCGTAAGTATCATTTTTGCATTCTACACATAAGGCACTGAAATCTGGATTCCTTTGGGCATTCCGATTGTAAATTACTTGAAGCAGAATAATAATTATCTTACCAACCTTGCCAAAAATTTCAAATTCCGTTGGGCAACGCCATTGTGTTTTACAATTAGCATGCAAGCATCTATGACGGTAAAAATGTAGGTTGAAGAAGCACTGTACTTGACGAAAGATGGTGATACGCTCAAAATTTTTGGTTCGACTGTAAGATTGCCTCAACCAGTAACTACAGCAGATAAGTGATGTCTTTGTTATTGGGATTTAGTAGTTTAGTAAACCATATTATCGGCCGCCGTAAATCTTGGCTGTATGGTCTTGGCATTCAACAATCTTGATTGGCCTGATAATTAACAACAGTTTACATGTGCGAAAAAACGAAATAAAATCCCCCTGACGCTCTTTGGTCATAACGGTCGAGGTTTTAGAGTTTTAAGTTTTGACCTTGAGGGAAAACCATAACTGAAGTAGCTGTATACATGGAAATGTAATTCTGTATTGCAAACTAATACCCAACTATCTGATATCAGCCACAAACAACACCGAACTATACTGCAACATTAATGGTCATATGGCTCCCTCTATTATCACTCGTGATCAAAGATGTCCAGATATCATATTGATTGACAAGCAAAGATGTTGGCTATTTCTGTTAAAATTAACTGTCAGATTCGAGACGAGAATTAAAGAAAACGCTGTATGCAAACAAAATCATTATAGTAGCCTACGCTCAGAACTGAGAAGGCAGTACATCTCGATGGGAGCTTCAGGAAAGAGCAGATGGACATTAGTAAACTTTATAGACTCCTGTTTAGAGAACCAAAAGTCAAACCATGTAATTCAAAAGATAAGTATATGTTGTATCAAACAACACATTATCTAGGACAGACCCGAGTTTGCTAGCTTGGCAGTAAATCGAATATTATATATATTTATAAATACTTTAAACTGATTAATGTAATTTTATAACATACAGTTTGTACCATGATGCACATGTAAAATGAAAGTGTCTGGCTCGCCTTGTCCCCTCGATCAGCTATCTATCACATGCTTTAAAGGCTGGTTTTCATATGACATAATTCTCCTGGATGACGGGTTATAAATCGTTGGAAATTCTTATATGATGTCCAGAAAAGCTTTGTCACTTGTGAAATCCATCTTTTGAGAGTTAGCAATGGAGGCCTGGAGACTAGAACATTGTTGTCATATTCTGTCGGAATTGTTGCTTTTCGTCGTAGTTCTGTCATATTCTGGATTTCATAAAAATGCCACTGTCACAAGAAGAATGCAATTGTCATGAAAAACAAAAAAATATGATAATTATGATTTCAGTTTTCATATGTCAGATTGTGCATAACAACGAATTACAACGAATTACGACACGTGAATTACGACAAAATATGACGAATTATATCATATGACAACCAGCCTTAAACGTTCTTTCTTAAGAACATGTTTAACCGATCTAATACATGCTGTTTGGCTGTCCGGAAACATTCCTTCAGAATTGGAAAAAAGCTTGCACCATTCTTATTAACAAGAAGGGCAAAGCCAATATACCATCCAACTTCCAACCCATCACGCTGGAAAGTATACCGTTGAGAGTATTTACCTCATGTCTACGCAATGCAATGTACCTGTTCCTTATATTTAAAAATATTGTAGAACATAATATACCAAAGGGCTTTGCACCTAATCTGTCTGGTACTCTTGAACACACATCTCAAATGGCTAACATCATTAAAAAAGCCTGAATCAATCATCATTCTCTTATGATAACACTCCTCGACCTCAAAAACACATTTGGTGAAGTTCACCATAACCTAATTCCATCTTTTTCTTGAGTGTCAGGCTGCGATACTTCGTGCAAATAACGTATTACTGCTATATTGCTGTGATCCTCTTAGTGACTTGTGTTTTACTACACCAAGTTTACCTTTTCTCAAAATGCATAGGACGTGCTGTGATTTTAAATTTTTAAACGATGCATCTGAGCAAAGGAATTGTCTTATCTCCGATAGCGAGGCTCTTTCTCTAAGTTGAGTGGGTTGGAACATAATTGTCCAGATGTGCCCGTGTTGGATCGGGCGGCTCAAAAGTGGACATTTGTCAATTTCTCGGTGCCATGGGACAAGAATGTTACGGCAAATGAGGATGAGCGAATTGCCATCTATCCTCCTCTAGCTAGGGAAATATGAAGGCTACACCGAGTGTCAACAAAGGTTGTTCCTCTGGTGGTGGGTTGTTTCGGGGATGTCTCAAACAGGTTAGAAGGTTACCTTAAAGATCTAGCTATACCAGACATTTTCGGTGGGATTGAGACTATAAATGGCCAAATCACGGTGCAAGATTTAAATTTAAACATCAAGGTATTAAATAACACCATATATGAATACTTTACTCAGAATTTTGGACTAGCGAAATCACCACCAGATGAGTTACTAATAAATAAATATAAGAACAATATGGCCAAAGAGTTAGAAAAGCTCTCAAATCACTGAAATTGTCCAATGGAAACCTAAGCAAAGTTAAATTTGTATCTCACTTAATGCATGACAAGCTTCTTCAGAATCCAAGTGTAGATGACCAGGGCAAAGTTCAAATGCTTAATGACGATAAATAATATTGGCAAAAATTTCTGGGGATATGTGAAAAACGTTCTCAACACAAAAAAATGTTGTGCTTCCCTCTTTCAATATAAACGAACGCATTTCATACTTCATGAAAATCCTGGCTGCAAGTGACCCGAACAAAGTGTTCAACATACCTAGTTGGATTCCCTTATTATCTAAATCTGCAATGCAATTTGATCTCACTCCTCCATGTTATAAACAAATCGCAAATATATTTCACAGAATGAAAGCGTCTGGCTCTCTGTGCCCCCTGGATCAGATCTCCATTGTATGGTTGAAACGTCCATTTTTAAGAACTTATTTAACTGATCTCATAAGTGTTGTGTGGCAATCCGGAAGCATTCTCACAGAATGGAAAAAAGCTTGCATAATACTAATCCATAAATAAGGCGATACCAACATCCCATATAATTTCTGACCCATCAAACTAGAAAGCTTTCTGTTGAAAGTATTTACCTCTGGTCTATGAAGCTCTATGCCTTCATTCCTGATCAATAACAACTGAATCCAACAAAACATACAAAAGGGATTTACACTGAGCATCTCAGGAACTTTAGAACATACACTCCCTTGTCATCACACTACTTGACCTAAAAGATGCTTTTGGTGAAGTGCATCACAACTTAATCCAATCTGTACTTGAATACCATCATATTCCTGAACACATTAAATTGATTGTCAAAAGCTTATACACCGACTTCAAACGTCAATAGTTACAGCCGATTTTAGAACCCCATTCATACCATTTCGTCATGGTGTTTTACAAGGGGATTGCCTTAGTCCACTATTGTTTAACATGTGTTTTAACACCTTCATACAACATATTAAAGCAGAAAAAGGTCATCAGTTTGGTTTTCTCTTGCAGTTCCTAACCCCCATCCATTGGTTCCAATTTGCTGATGATGCAGCCGTTATAAGTACTCAAGAGTCAGAAAATCAACACTTCTTAAATAATTTCTCTATCTGGTGCTAATGGTCCAACATGGTTATTCGAGTTGATAAATGTAGCTCTTTTGGTATCAGAAAAGCTCAAACAAAATCTGTCCAATATCTACCAAAACTCCTCATTAACAAACAAGTTATTCCTTCAATCAATATTGGTGGTCATTTTCAGTATCTATGGAGATATTTTAATGTTAGTATATCTGATGAACAGGACAAGTCGGAAATAATTGCAGTTGTAAAAGATCTTAAGATTAGCATTGATTCAAAACCACTTCATCCCAAAAACAAAATATTCCTATACAGCTGCCATGTTTTTTCCAAACTATCCTGATATTCTACAGCTACTAACTTGTCCAAAATGTGGGTCACTGCAATCATTGACTCAACAGTGAATAATTATATCGGACAGTGGCTAGATATACCTATATCAGGAACATTAAGTACAATTGCTTTACTGCAAAATAAGTTTGGAATTAACATATGTCGTCCTTCTGTCAAATTTATACAATGTCAGACAGTTCTTCGTTGGGCCCTTAAAACCTCTCATAATGATGGAATGCTACAACTGTGGAAATCAACTAGTAACTGCAAAAACATCCAATACGATGTTTATAATTCAACTAAACAAGTTTTAAAAGACTTCCACGTTTGACAAATATTTATTTATTTATGGTATAATACATATCATTGCACAGGAGTGGGAATTGCAACATGTTTACAAAATTATATATACAAGTATTAAGATTTACAAATACACTAATTAGTAAATATTAAAATATACGAGTTTCATATACATGCAACTAATGCTACAGAAGTATTAAAATTGTAATTGTGTAAAAGTACCAATTGGCATAATTTATAAACTATGTATAATCGTTCTCACCCAAAATATATGCCATTGCTGAAAAAAGACTCCTTTTGTATCTATCTGTTCGGCATCTTGGTAGTGAGAGGTTAAAACTGTTCTGAAGGTTTGCTGTAACGCATTGTTTACGAGTGGGAGGCAATAAGCGATGAAGCTTTGAATCTGGTTCAGTAAGTTTTGTTTTAGCTTTCAGACAAATCTGTGTGCGTCTTTCATCTAACTGACTTAAGTTGGCCGCTCTCAGCGCATCGCTATAATGATAACTGGGGAATATTATGCGCATCGCTCGCTTTTGTATTGTTTCTATTTTTCCAGAAAGGTATTCAGGAATGCTATTTGACCACAGAACACAACAAGATTCCAAAATTGATCGTACAAGTGAAGAATAGATGTAGGTCAGATCTTTACTTGACACACCAGCTTTTTTAAGCACTCTAATTATATGCAAACGTTTTGATGCTCTACTAATTATTTGGTCGGTATTTTTATTCCACTTGAAATGGTCCGATATGGTCATACCCAATAACTTGTGGGATGCCACTTTCTCCAAAGGGACTCCATTCAGCGAAAGGGGTGCGAGGTTCAGTGTACGTTTTAATGCGCAAACTAACATTTCTTTGCATTTCTTAGGATTAAGGTTCATGTTGTTCTGTGTTGACCATACTAAAATGGTGTCTAGATCAGTTTGCAGGGCAGAAGCTGACTAGGTCTTAACCACCTCTGAAAGAGTCATGTCATCGACATACTTCCAGTGGTTTGCTAAAAGTGGAGATTTGACTGCAAGATCGTTAATCATTATAGCAAACAAAATCGGCCCGAGCTTTGTGCTTTGCCGAATACCAGCGTGGCAAAATTTCCAATCCAAAATAATTGAGGTGAACTTAACAGCTTGGTGTCGACCGCTAAGAAAGCTACAAAGCTAGGCGATTAATGATCTCATTACACCAAGGTCAATCAATATCTTCACTAAAACATTGTGGTCAGTATGATCAAAGGCTTTGCTAAAGTCCAAATAACAAATTCTCAAATAGTGATCCGGTTGATCTACAGAAGAAAGCCAGTTTTCAACATATCCAAAAGGCAATAAGTAGTTGACAAGCCCTTAAGACAGCCAAACTGTTGCGGATCAATTTTATGCTGGATATCCTTGATCAGCCATTCTAGTGCAAAATCCTCTTGAATCTTTGCAATGCAAGGAGTAAGTGAGATGGGTCTAAAATCACTATTGCTAGCTACCAGTGTAATATTAGGGATGGGCACTACAAAGGAGTCCTTCCATACTGTTGGGAAAATACAGGTTGGGTAGGATGTGTTAAAAATTTTTGTTACTGGTGAAGAGAGTTCAAATGCAAATCTTTCCTAGATGCAGTTTGGGATATCGTCGGGTCCAATAGATTTAAAGTGGTTCATTTTAGTAAGTTTCTTGAACAACACACCCAAGCTTATCTTCAGCAGTTCATACTGAGCGGGCAAATATGCTGGTAAATTTTCCCTTTCCAATGGCAGAAGGTGCAATGTTACCGAGATATAGAATTCATTCAAGCTTTCAGCAAGATTAATTCTAGAGACCACATTTCCAGCTTCGTCCTCATATATTATAGGGGCAGGTTTCGTTGATCTTCCTGAGATCTTATTAATGATATTCCACCATTTACGGGAGTTAGAGTTTCTAAGATTATGGGCTTTTTCTCGATAGAAGGATTCTTTCCTTTGGAGTATGGTTTTCTACATCTTATTCCTTAAATGCCTCCAGCGATAATTCATCCCTGAGTGGAAAGTGTGTTGTCTTTTTAAGATTAACAGCTCAATTGATGATATCCCCCATGGTTTATCAGTTTCGTGGATTTTAACAGTCTTTACCGGGAAAAAGGTATTAATAGCCGAGGTGAGATCACGCATAAAGCACTCCGTCATTGTATCAACCAAAGCATTGCTGTCCAAATTACTGATCCATCTACCAAATGCATCTGTAGATGATCTGGTAGAGCCTCTCAAAACTGGATTCCAGATTAAAACATTATGGTCGCTAGATCCCAAAGGCACAGTAACCTCCGGACTGCTATAAAAGTTACTAATATCTGTTATTATCAAACCCAGCAAGGCTGTGCCATGGCTACGGGATTTTACCACTTGTTTGAAATTGTGGTATAATAATATATCTGATATGTTTAGCTTATTAAAATCTCCCAAAATAGCAAATCCGCAATTTGGATAATTAGAACAAATTTCATCGGCAGTATCCACCATATATTGGACAAAGTCCCTTGATTCTTCTGCTGATGTATCAGGAAGGTTATAGATGACAGCAACAAATATATTTGTCAAACACCTTGGTAAACGACAAGGACAAAGGCTAACCCACATGCATTTAAGGTGGCTCCCTACAGTTATGTACAAAAGGGACTAGCGACTAATTTCGCGGCGTGACCACTCGCAAACATAGCGGGGACACCACAAAACGAGCGTCACGCGCGGGGGAAATGTAAAGTCCAAAAGTGAAGTTTTAATACAAAAAGTCAGTCAGTTTAAAAAATCGATTATCTTGTGAAAAATTTAGGACTGTTTCTGCCAAAATACTAAACGATTCAGCTAGAATTCATAAGAGATATAAAAAACAGGTGGGGAAGCATTCTTTGGCGGATAAAATACAGTTCGAAGCAACAGTTTCGTGAAGCAAGCGATGAGATTGACAT
>JAOBYK011007534.1:0-24169 GCA_025434845.1 Phenganax subtilis | reverse complement strand
TCAAAAAGTTTCAATTTTTGAATCTGTGCAAAATTTAACATGTTATGAATTTCTTATTGTGTGTGGTCTTTTTATACAAAAATACAGAAAAATTTTAACCAATCAGATTTTAGAATTTAAGAACACGTTTGGGCATGTTTGGAGTTTTTGTTTGTTTAGAAATTTCTAGAATGAATTCTTAATAAGTTTTTGTTTGTTTAGAAATTTCTAGATTGAATTTTTGTTTGTTTATAAATTTCTAGAAGGAATTTTGATTGACAGGTTTTAGCTCATTTGCATAAAAGGGGGCGTGGCCAAAATGTGCCAGAACTCTTAATTTCACACTACTAACGGCACAGCTGCAATATATGAAGAGTTTGGTCGAGAATTTTCAATCCCTTGTCCTAAAACATACGATATTCCTTTCAACTCATCCACGAAGGATTTCGTCCTTATAGCTGCACGAACGCAGTATGAATTTATGAGGTCAGTTGAGATGCATCACAATAAAATGTCAGAAATAGAAAAGAAAATATCGTCCATAGAAAAAGGGTTGGATGGATCTACAAGTAGTGATCCGACTATGGACAGTGAGTCCGATAGTGGCGAAGATGGGAAAACTCGTGAACCTACCAAGATTCCAAACCAGCAAAGGCATGAAGAGTTTGCTGAATTTTGCACGAGAATCTCAAAACAAGTTAAAGAGGTATCGCACTCGAATGATGATTTTGCACTTGACAATCTTGTTTAACAGCTATCAAATGACTTAAAGACAATTAACTCTACAACAGACAGATACGAAAGAACCATTTTCCATTATGCAGTTGAAGGAAAGAACTATGTATTGGTAAAGGTATTGTTAGCTGTTGGAGTTAATCAACATTGTAAAGAAGGCTGTGGTGCGACTCCTATGTCTTTAGCCGTGATGAATGCAGACACGAGCATGTGCAAACTTTTATTGGACAATTTTGCGGAATATAGCGGGCCATTCTTCGGTGGGTTCCCAAACCCAATGAAAATGGCAGCTTCAATGGAGTTGACAGAGATTATTGGCTTGTTTAATAAACACATTGAGGTAACGTCCGAACACCCTTTGCTATCTGTTCTCCAATTTGGCAACCCGTATTCTACACCAGAGCAATCAACCATTAACCCAACTGAAAGTCTCAATAGTGATGGTAGTTCAGAAACTGAATCCGCTTTTTCATACACAAGATCAGTCTATGCAGGCTTCCCAACTGGAATCGTCGGTGATGTTGGAACGTGGAAAGTGAATCGGGGTGTGAAAAACAGAAACTGCACAGCTTATGGTTGGTCGACGGAGATCCCAGGCGATATGCATGCAAAATGTCATCTGTGTGAAGCTGCTTTCAAGGTGCATGGTAAAGGTGGATTTCATAAAGTCGTCCATGATATTATGAAACGACCTAAACTAACTGAAGAAGCGTTCAAGAAGAGAAAATTCCAGCAGCAAAACCTTCAACATATTCAAGAAGCAGTGAGAGATGGAAGTTGTGCTTATGGAATAGCTGCTGTTTACGAATTCAAAGCATGAAAGAAGTTTCCATCGGATGATGATTTAAAGACAGCGTTGAGAAAAGATGGAAATCAAAATAAGATTCCACTAGAAAAGCTCAAACTGTTTTAACAACAGTCTAGAGAATGTGACGAGAGTCATAAGTACCATCAAGAGTTGTTTTGTTTGTTTCATCCTTTGTTGGATCTTTTTATAGCTACAGGAAGAGAAGGCGATGGATTTCTTCGATAAACTGCGTGGGTGTCGTTACTGCCCATATTTGCTCAGCTAGACTTTCAGAATTGCTGGACTGAAGCATTTTTCCATGTGGTCCACTTCACATCTCTGTGGCCACTGGCATTTAGACGTATGGTGAAGCAAAATTCCTCAGTTAACATCAGTGGAAAACGTGGCCACAATCTAGACATGGATGAGTACGTAGAGACCTATGTCGTAAGACCTTTGAAAACCTACTCAACTGGTATGCACAAATGTACCTTGTTGCTATTATTAATAAAGGAAGATTATGTGATTTTACCCCTTACATAGCAATTGTCTGGATTCTTCCTCCATCAAAGGTACTCTGTAGTATTCCATTTCGCTAATGCCAGAGGATTTTACTCGTCAAAGTGATTATCCTTAGCAGAGAAAGAGTTAAAGTTCTCCTTTAATATACAGTATTAAGGTGTTATATTCTGTATGAAATGTTTTGTTACATGTAAAGTGAATGATTTTGTGTCCTTATTCTTCCTGCTGGCCACACATCAGTTCAAATGTGTAAACGGATCATGGGTAACCTTAATTTGCTGGGATCTGTTCGGATGGTATATTCCCAGCCCAAATCGTTCAATTACCATCAGACAACAAAGCACAAGGTACAAAGTTCATTACCAGATGTCATCAAAGGAATGTGGTTTTGTCTTTGCAATCAGTTTTTCAAATTGTCGAATGGTAGAATTGCCCTTGAGTTGCCCTTACCAGGCACAGTGGAGGACAGAGAGAAGGTGCGAAAGTCACAAATTGATGTAATTTGAAAGGGTGAAGAGAAAGTAAGAAAGAAACTGAAAGAAAAACTTCACGAAATTTTCTTCAGTTTCGATTGACTTCTCTCTCAAGTGTAATGAAGGAAGTAGGAGAAACAGAAGAGGATGAACTCATTGAACTGTTACTAGTTCAAGTAACGACATGAAAATCTACTTAGAAATTCCAATAACAGCCAAAATTCTAAAAATTACATAACAATATATAGGTTGTCTCAAAAATGGGACATAATGAAAGTGAGAAATTTTATATTAATTCCTGGATGTACAGGTATAACAAATTGCGTTATGGCGTATCAACTAACCGGTGAGTTCTAAAGCATCACTTGTATTTGAGACACACTGTATAATAATTACTAAAGTATACAGTTTTTGTGGAAAAACCACGTAAATTTATTTATGCAAAGCTTTCGGTCCGTAAGCCCGGACCGTCATCAGTGCAAAGCCCTGAGGATATTTTGCATGAGATTTTATTTTGTTTGCAGTTCACACACTTCAACTAGAGTCTAAGGAAAAATTTAATTTCTCAAGCAATTCAGCCTTTCTTCCAATAGTGATGAATGGTGCTGTAAATCTGCTAGCAGTACTTCGAATATTTTCGGCCAGTATCTCGTTTATTACCAATTGTTGCACAAATTTAATGGCATCTGAATCGTTCTTAAAAGCATTTTGACCTTTGCCATAATGGGCAATGTTGTGAAAGCCTTTACTCTCCACATGTTGTTTTGATTTAGATCCTTTAAACGTAAGAGCTAATTGCCTTACATTAATATTTGCGTTGATTATGAAAGCCGTCATCAGGGCTTTGCACTGATGACGGTCCGGGCTTACGGACCGAAAGCTTTGCATAAATAAATTTACGTGGTGTTTCCACAAAAACTATATACTTTAGTATTTAATCACCATGCAAACTTTCAAAGAACTTATTGTATAATAATTATATTAAGCATATTCTTTGAATTGTGTTTTGTTTTGTATTAAGAATATATTGCATGAGATTTTATTTTGTTTGCAGTTCACACACTTCAACTAGAGTCTAAGGAAAAATTTAATTTCTCAAGCAATTCAGCCTTTCTTCCAATAGTGATGAATGGTGCTGTAAATCTGCTAGCAGTACTTCGAATATTTTCGGCCAGTATCTCGTCTATTATCAATTGTTGCACAAATTTAATGGCATCTGAATCGTTCTTAAAAGCATTTTGACCTTTGCCATAATGGGCAATGTAGTGAAAGCCTTTACTCTCCACATGTTGTTTTGATTTAGATCATTTAAACGTAAGAGCTAATTGCCTTACATTAATATTTGCGTTGATTATGAACATTTCTTCTACACAACGACATAATTTGATGGCTTCAGTTGTGAAGTCCGTAGGCACAGATGGTGGTCTCAAACACTTGTCGCAACTTCATTTGCATTGTACTGCTGAGTTGTCGTCAAAATACTTCATGATAACCTTCCTTCTGCATGTTATTGACATACAGTATGAAACAACAGCATCCAAGGAACGTTGCAAGTGCTCCTTATGATATCCTGATTCTGTAGATGAAATTAGCTGAATGCACTTGCTCCTGTCCTCGAACCTAAACATGAGGACACAATGCGACTTCTTGCCATCACGGCCTCCTCTTCCAGCTTCTTGATAATATTCTTCAAGAGATTTTGGTATGCTGAGGTGAACAACAAAGCGGACACTTGCTTTGTCAATGTCCATACCAAAGGCACTTGTGGCACACATAATCCATGCTTTGCCTGACAGCCAGTCTTTAGCATTGTAAGTTTTCTGAAAGAAATCAAGTTGGCCATGGTAGTAAACTGCTGAAAGTCCCGTCGATTTGAGAATGTAAGCTAATTCAACAGTATCTTTTGTGCTGAAACAGTGCACAATACCACACATGTTGGGGAAGTTTCGTTGAATGTAACTAACCAACACTTCTTTAGAATGTGGTCCACTCTTTGGAAGGAAAGTGTAAATCAAATTAGGCCGCTTGCAGGTAGATTGAATGATTTCAGGTTCCACCAACCCCAAATTCTCAATGATTGTTTTTTTAGTACGGGTTCTCGCTGTTCCTGTGAATGCTACAACTGGGAGCCCAAACTGCTTTAGCTCAGATAAGCAACTGTATGATGGTCTGAAGCTCTGTCCCCAGGTGTCGATGGAATGGGCTTCGGCGACAATGAACCGAGTTAAGGTTTTATTTGATACCATTGCTTCAAAACATGCTATGACTTGTGGTGTAAGAGCAGTTCCTGGAGTGAGGTAAAAGAACTTGTACTGTGGAATTTCTTTGGTCAGTTCATGAAATATAATGTATCTCTCTTGTGGTAACATTGATGAGTTCACATAACATACATTTATTCCATAGTTCTTTAATTTAGCCACTTAGTCATTGAGTAATGCCACCAATGGAGTAATCACGACAGTCACCCCTGTGGTGGCTAGGCCTGGAATCCAATAACAAATGGATTTTCCTCCACCTGTAGGCATGATAGTTAAGGTATCATTGTTGCTCATAATATGGTCTATTAATTCCCTTTGCATTCCCCTAAACTTTTCATTGTGGAAAACGTTTTGCAGGATGTCAATCAATGGGTCTTCTGAAAACTGATGGGATGTTCTATCAGCATTTGGTGTTTTTGAGGTCTCACTTTAATCAAATTGTATATCAATATTTGATCTGCGCTCCTTAAAACAACAAGAATATATTATATTTTAATTGTCTGGGGCATACAGAAAATAGTATTGATGCTACTAAAGTAGATGTATGTTGATTTACATCAGTCACAGTAAACTTTATGTACAATATACGATAGTTGGTTATGTACGAAAGATCACTTACATAACTTTTAAAACAGTCTAAGAATAGACAGCAAATCAGAATCATGTGGTTTCATGAATATAAATGATGTTTTCTTCATGCATTTGTCACATCTGCTCACAGTTTGAGTTATTGATAACATGACTTGTATTTTAGCGTAGTTAACTTGAAGATGAAGTAAAGTCTGTTGTGCAAATAAGTTCTGCTCATAACAGTCTTATTCTTTACATTACATTTGTGTATTTAATATAGTGAAATGGCTAAATTAAAATTCAGTCAAGTTCTGATAATGAATAGACTTTACTTCACTTTAAAATTTTGTTAATATTCTAAATTAAGTTGTAAACTAGCATTCTGTTGGACAAAAATTCAATCATGTTATTTGTTGAAATTGTGAACATTATGTAACTAGTATGTACACAGTATCTAAATGCAAGTGTGGTATAGAAATGTTTGGCTCATAACAATACAACACTATGTAAAAAATCTACTTGGTAAAATACATATGATCTCATCAAAAGAGCAAACTAGCAAGGCCTAATACTCGACATGTCTATGGCATAGAGAAAATTGCTCTAAATAAAATCTGAGAACATTTGCTGTTAGCATAATTTAACTGCATGGTCTGGGCATGGCTGTGCACTTAGCTTGCTTATTACTTCCTTAGAGCACGTGAAATGCAAAGATGACACGATAACGAGTAATTACCTGATGATCAAGAACAAAAAATTTTCGAATCTTTCTTTCAAAATATAATATAAAAACTTACTCTTTTAGCAAAGAAACATTCTGTCTGGAATGATACAGCAGACTGATCTTTCTGGTCAATATACCAACAATGGAACTTCGCTTGTAATCTTTCTCCGGCAACTTCCACATTGCATGGCTTATTTCCCTTGCTGTATGGCTTTAGGGTGCCACCATAGTACAGTAGCAGACACACAAACTTTACAGCTTCAAGCTCATGCCTTACAATGCAAGTCAAGGTCTCCCCAGAGGAAGTTACGATTACTTCTTTGAATTCAGTTTCATTCTATTAAATTTAATGGATATTTAGGATGATGACAGAATAAAACATTTTCAAACATCCAAAACTGACTTAAAATGCAAAGAATAAGGCTAAGGCCTATATATATTGAGAACTAGACTAGAGAACCTCAATTTCAATTCAAAGAATTCTAAAGTTCTTGAAGTGACATAAAATTGTTTTACTAACAATATTTTTTCCACTTATCTTAACATATATATCTTACTCACATATGTCTTACGATGTTCAAATATCTTTTTGATACACGCACGTGTTTCTCTCTCATGAATTAGTCTAGATACACAAGTGGATTTGTTCCTATCAGACAAAGAAAAGTCCTTCTTATGTTTCACTCAAAAATGGTGCACAATACCGCTCTTGTGAAAAAAAAGCTCTTTGGGCGATGCATTCATCTGTTGGGCATAAGATCTTTCCCAAAAGAATTGCTTCGTGAATAGGTCTTTCAATTTTGCTTAACACAAGACTGATTTCGTCCTCATTTGCATCATTTGCATACGCCATGTGTGCATCGTCCGCCATCTTTAATTGATTTTCTGCCAGGCGCTTCCTCGACAAAACCTCCCCAAGAACCCCTGCGCACTCGTTGAACTTAGCCGCTGATCTATATATAATAGCTGACTAGCGTCATAAGCAGCGCCTGGGTACGAGGCTGCAAAAAGGCCCCATGGGCTACCAGGGCCCTAGTAGGGCCAAAATGACTCGCACTTTGGAACCAAAACAGCTCCAAGTAACCAAAACGGCCCTTGTTTTCTGTTTTGGCCCCATCGTAGGGCCAAAATGGCTCACACTTTGAAAAGCCGAAAAAGCCCCATGGGGCCAAAATGGCCTTTTTCTTTTTACTGTGTAAGTCTTTCGATAACCAGCTCAAAAACGAGAACTACTTCCAGCCAGAGCATACAAGATGACAACTCCATTTATTGTTTATGTATGCGCTTTTACACCCTAATGACTAATTAAATATACAATTAAATATACAATTAAATATACAATTAAATATACAATTAAATATACTACATCTCTTCTCTTTTTTATTGTAATTCTAATAGTTACTTATCTTTCTATATATATATACTTTTTTTAACCTTATTTTACTAAAAAGTGTAATGCTACATGCTACGATTACTTGTATAGCAAATACTCGTCAAAACGTTTTCGTGGTCGACAATCTCTTCTAGGTCTACTCACAGTTTGTTCCTGTTCCTGCTCGCATGAAACTTCGTACTCTGTGGATAAAGTCCTCTCCGTATCCATTGCCTCTTGATTCTGTTGCTCTTCATATTTTTTCACATGAGTTGAATTCCTCCGATATTCTACTCCGTCTTCTGACTGTACAGTGACCTCATTCCCATCTTTATTCTTCACTTTGTACAGAACATATTCAAATGTTGGCGACAACTTGTTCTTTGGTTTGAAGTTCTTTACAAGAACGGTATCCCCCCTTTCGATTTGCCTATACGATACTTGTCTTTTCCGATCAGCATAGATTTTCCCTTTCTCCTTCATCAATGCATCTTTCTCTTCTGCATTAATGTTTCTTTGTTCTTTTTGTTTCAACAGCCCAGGCACTTTAGTTCGAATCTCTCTTCCAAATAATAACTTAGCTGGGCTTACTCCAGTCATTGAATGTGGTGTACTGCGATACGCCATCGAAAACTTATTCATTTCTTTCTTCCAATTTTTCCCACTTGAATAAGCAATTCTCATTGACTTCAGCAAAGTACGGTTCTGCCTTTCCACTTCACCATTCCCTTGGAGCCATAGCGGAGTGGAAGTGACATGTTTGATACCATTGCTCTTCATGTAATCTCTAGATTCTGATGAAATAAACTGGGCTCCTTTGTCTGTCTTCATAGATTCCGGAATACCATGCGTTGAAAAGATGCGATCTAAACTATCGGTGATATTCCTAGGTACAACAGACTTCAAAATGTCAACTTCAAAATATCTACTATAATAGTCAACAATCACAAGTAGATATTCCCCCCCTGGCAATGGATCCAACAGATCTGCAGCCACATTTTGCCATGCCACTTTCGGCAACACCGTCCTTTTCATTGGCTCCGGACATGGTTTTGCGAAACTAATTGACATCCATGACACCCCTTACATCTCCGCTCAACTTCCAGGTCAACACCGGGCCACCAGACTTTAGAACGTATCCTTTGTTTCGTCTTCACGATCCCCTGGTGCCCTTCGTGTGCTAAATCTTAGACGCGAGTTCATAGAGCTTTAGGAATGACGAACCTGGGTCCTCTAAGAAGCAATTTTCCCAAAAACTGTTAGTTCTTTACCAACATTACGATACTGTTTTGGCAGCTCCTCCAATTTTCCACTTTGAACAACATTTCTTAAGTCCACATCACAAGCTGAGTGCCCCTCAATTTCTTGGATTGGTAAAGCAGTAGGCGCTGCATGCTCTGCTATAAATCTAATGTACTGATCAGCTACATTTGTACTAGGGTCAGCATCAGCTGGAATCAATCGAGATAACGTGTCCGCAATATTTTCTGGACCTGGAAGGTACTCAACTGTAAAGTCATAATTCTGTAATCTTAATACCCATCTCTCGATTCTAGCTGAGGGCTTATGTGTTTTGGAGTAAATCACCTCCAATGGCTTATGAGCAGAGAGAACCTTAAAGTGGATCCCATACAAATAAACATGGAATCGCTCACATGCCCCTACAATACTTAAAGCTTCTTTCTCTGTCTCAGAATACCGTCTTTCGACCTCAGAAAGGCACCTACTGGCATATGCAACAACTTTCATGACATCTTGTTGCTTTTGTAAAAGCACTGCACCCAACCCCACAGCACTAGCGTCCGAAATAATCACTGTTTCTGCTTCCTTGTCAAAATAGGATAATGATTCGGCTTTGGACATTTTATCTTTCAGATCTTGAAATGATTTGTTTTGTTCTTCCCCCCTAACAAATGGTGTCGTCGCACGAGTCAGTGTCTGTAAAGGCTCGGCAGTAGTAGCCAGATTTGGTATAAATCGACTACAAAAGTTTACCAAACCGAGAAAACTTCGGACTTCAGATGTCGTCTTGGGTTCCCTGGCATTAACTACACCTTTCACTTTCTTTTCAGTGGGCCTAATTCCTTTCTCAGACAATAAATGTCCCATAAAGGTAATTTTGGGTATACAAAACTCACATTTCTCCGGATTGAGGGTAAGTCCCTTTTCTTGTAATCTTTCTAACACTTAGGTTAGCCTCCAATCATGCACTTTTATTGTGGGGCCATGCACAATTATATCATCTGCAATACTTTGAACGCCCTCGCATCCCTGTAAGGTCTGCTGAATAATGTATTGCTAAGCCTCTGGGGCAGGCGTTATTCCAAACATGAGCCGTTTATACCGATACAAGCCACAGTGGGCTGCAAATGTGGTTATCCCTCTAGATTCCTCTGCCAAATCAATTTGGTGGAAACCCCATTTCAGATCTAACTTCGAAAATACTGTACTCTGATTCATGTTCAAAAGTACCTCATCTATGGCAGGTTTAGGGTGTCTTTCCCTCTGTATCGCTTCATTGGCTTGTCTCATGTCTACACATAGCCTTATTTCACCTGAAGATTTAAGAACAATACAAACTGGACTCACCCAAGGTGTCGGTCTTTCTGCTTTCTCTATAATATCCGCCTCCAACAACTCGGTCAATTTATCTTCAACCTTCCTTCTCAATCCAAATGGTATTCTTCGTGGATTTTGTGCCACAGGTCTAACCGACGGGTCGAAATGAATCTTCAATTGAAAATCTTTCAATTTTCCTACGCCACGAAAACATTCCGGAAATTTTTGCTTTATATCTGATCCAGTCAAGTTAATCACTTGGGGTCTTATCTTCAGCACACCCAGTTGCGTCACACTTGCACATCCTAGCAGTGGTCGTCCCGTCGCATCTAAAACTATAAACTCAGCTTCGGTCATAGCATTACAATAGACAATAGTAGCCTGAAATTTACCCAGAGTTGTAAGTGGTGTTGTTGACCCATATGCCTAAATGTTTCCTGCTGCCTTCTGGGAATTACATCTTACCCCATTCTGTTTTAGAGTTTCCCAAGTGCCTTTGTCCATGATATTATAACTAGATCCAGAGTGAATCATAATATTTTGAATGCCAACTCCCCCAACACTAATATTTATTAATCCTATTGAGTCCGACCTTTCATTTCCATTGACCATAAAAGCATACTTATCGTCAAAGTCTACAGAGTTTATCCTTTACTTACTTTTCCAGAATTTCAACTGTTTTGGTTTCATCTTTTCACACATGCTTGTGCATTGACCTTCGACTTGCAAACTGCTGCAATATGACCAACACCCCGACATTTCCTGCACGTACCTGATCTTGCAGAGCAACTCTTATCGCGGGCATAGTGTCCTTCACGACTGCAGCGAAAACACAGCTTAGATTGACGACTAGAACCATCTTTACCACTATACCTTTGCTTCCTTTGCACTTGATTTACTTGCCCCACAGAAGATAACTCCATCTTTTTAACCTGAATTTCAACCGCTTCCATAGCTCGAGAAATTTGTTGCAGGTCTTCTAACTTCAAGTCTTGACCCCTTTCCAACAGATTTTTTCAGCCCAGACGATCTGCACTTGTCAATACACCAATTCGACAAGTCGGTCCGTGGGTACTGGGGATGAGTTTGGGGGTGAAAATTATTTATACAAAGCTTGTACAGAAACATTTTATTGCAAAAATTTTTTGCCAAGTGTAAAGATGGAGTCAAAGAACATACAAGAAAAACAAATTGCACCAAGAAAAAAATACCTAGACAGGTTTTGTATACATAATTTTCACCCCCAAACTCATCTCCAGTCCACACGGACTGGTTCGTCGAAGTGGTGTATTACTTGGTCTCGTATCTGCTCAGCAACGTCATCGCCAAAATTACAATTTCCGGCTTGGTGTCTCAACCTAATCACAAATGGATCAATAGTCTCACCGTCCTTTTGTTTCATTTGCCGGAAAACATGCCTCTCGTAAGGAACATTGGCTTGCGGTGAGAAACGATCGTCTAATATTTTTACAGCCATTTCATATTCGTCACTCTTAGTACTGCTCTTAGCGTCTGAGTTATCTAACGCCTCAAATATTTCCTGCACATCGACACCAGCACAATGGAGAAGAAGGGCTTTCTTTTGCTTTACGTTTTCGATTCCCTTCGCTTCGACGAAGAACTGAAATGACTTTTGCCATCTTTTCCATCTAGAAGACACACTAGTAATTTCACCCTTACATTCAAAAGGTTGTATACCGCTAAATTCAACATTCACAGCCATTAAAAACAACTTATCAAACGTTTGTAAAACAAATCTAATCCTAGACAATTTTAGGATCTCATCCTCATCGCCAATTGTAAAGTTTAAGTCTTTCGATAACCAGCTCAAAAACGAGAACTACTTCCAGCCAGAGCATACAAGAAGACAACTCCCTTTATTGTTTATGTATGCACTTTTATACCCTAATGACTAATTAAATATACAATTAAATGTTTCAATTGTCCTGTTTCACTGGGACGCCTTAATTTATTAGAAGTAGTAATTCTTAGACGTTCCAAGAGATCAAAATCAATAAAATTTCAGCGATGGGTAAGTTGACTTGTTGCCTTCCTGTTCGCACAAATAATATAAATAGTTCTGCAATGTTGCAGCTCATCGAATTTCTGTTCATGCTAATTTATGTAAGATTACAAGTAAAGAATACGCATTGAGTACTAGGGCAGGTTGATAACAAATGTAAACTTCAAAATACCATTTCCCAATATGTTACACACCATACCCGGGTGGTTGGCTGTTGACCTTTGGTATTAAATCTACTCATTCGAACTCTTTGCGAAATGCAGTGGGATTCTGGTAGCTTTACAGTTTTTACGATAACTGTGCAACTGAATAGTGTTCATCCTGGGGTTGTTAGTTATTAGCATTCCTCGCGCTGAGGTATTTAGCTCTAGATGAAGTTGGTGTATTTTCATATCGTTATAAATGAGACTATACTCTATAGAAGCTACACGCATTCTTGGTTTGCGATCTGTCTTTGAAGCTGTGGAATCATTGAACAACAGAGAAGTACAGCAATCTTAGGTTTCTGTGACTTGTACTACCACGAATACACGTTGGTCAACAAGGCAGAGTCGTTTACTTGCTACCATTTGCCGCTGTTGCCACTGTTTTTATAAAAGCAATGCCGTTTAAAAAATGCAGTAAAACAGTCTTATGGCGTCTGATCACAATGAAAATTTGCTTAAGAATACAAAACAGTTTTTCTCCTCAACTGAGGCAGTCGCATTGTTTATTTTTTATTTGAAAGCAAACTGTGTGAAACATAAACTATCGATTAAAAACAGTGATTGAACGATAAAGCAAAAAATCTTAATGCTATTCGGAGTTTAAGTTCTAATGATAGCTCACAAGCCATTTAAATCGATAGTTTTGATAGGTAGGCAGTAATGTTAAATTAGTTTCAACCGTACACTTTCAAACCAAACGTTTTTTCTTTCCTAACAGCATGGTAAGACTCTACCGTACCAAAATATTTTAGGAAAAACAATGCAGCAGTATAAGGTTACTAGCGAATGCCATTTCATTGTCCACTTCTACGATTCAATAGTGGTTTTTTCATATGCTAAGTTGATCTTTTCATGTTTGGTGTAGTCTGATTATAATGACTCTTCAACTGATTTTGCTAGGCCATTAATATCATCCATGGTAGTTGCATGCTTCTCGAATTTTTTACAGTTATAGCTGTTAGAACATCGGTCCATTAAAAAGTCTGCAGTTACGAATTATTACAGCCAGGGTCAAGTCGAATGAGAGGTCGATGAGAGACCACTGGCCAATGCCTAATGCTAGGAACATTGCGTTTGACCAAAAGATGCACTGCAGCTTTATCCGTTCGACAGTGTCTCTCATCAGCGTCACATCGACTTCACATCAACCTGGCATCTCATCGACTTGACATCGAGGTCATATCGATGTGCCATCGCCAACTCATCCAACTCGCATTGACTTCATATAGCTGAGAAACGTATAGATGTATAACGCTTGCTTTATTCTAGCACGTCCCTCACATCTACCCCACATCCATTTCTCGTCTGCACACATCCACGCTACATCAATCTCACATCCACTTCACAATCACTCCAACAACAACCTTTCAAGACAGGTCCTTCCAAATACAAAACATATTCTGTTACATGCTCTCGTGGAAAGGTTAGAACAACGTGCTTTTCCTACTTGATGCCATGAATTTATACTCATAGCCTTCGAAGACGCTGTTTCGACTAGTAATGTAGCGCACGCTTTTTTTATATAGTCAACCTAAGTTGTCGTCAATTTGATCTTTTAACAAGAATTTGCAGAGTTCTGAAAACGTTATCACTCACGTAACGCTGATGTCACATCACGCTAACATAAGAACAGTCACTTCCGTCGCTGTATGTCAGGTAAAATATATGTAACAATAATTGGAAAACTACTTACCAACGCATTCTGGGTTTCCAAAAACGTTGGAATAGCCTTTACCACACTTGCAAGTGTAAGAGCCGGGATTATTTTCACAAGAATTATTAGCTTTTGGTCCGCATGGGCCAGATGAATTTAAACATTCATCAATATCTTTAAAAAAAATATTGAAAGTACTTAATAAGAAATATTTAGCTGAAGAATACAAGTAGAGAATGCAATAGCCAATTTCAAAAAGTTTGCAACAAGTCTTAATGTAAAAAATTGTAATGATCTTTCTATAGGGGTTTGATGTTCAATCATTTTGCAGGGCAAAAATGAATATAAAAGACAGTCATGGGAAGTAAGTGCAAAACTCAAATATGAATTTTGTTTCCAATTTATTAGTTCTTGCCTCTTCAGGGGAAATATAAAGTTATGTAAGAAATATATAAAACCTGCCTTCACAAAACTGTCCATTCCTTTTCCAACCGATTTCACAAACACAAGACCAAGAACGGTTGTTTTTTATACAATATTGAAATTGATCGCACCGAGGAGCACATCCAGTCGACAATTCTGTTAAACATGTTGAAATAAAATCGAAATTCAATGTGAAAATTTGTTCTTTGTAGCTGGTGTGTGATTTGGTTTTCACTGCAAGCTAAAGGTCATTGAGGTAATCTATGTTGCGACCAACAAGAAAATGCCGGTGTTAAAAGTTTCGATAAAACTAGAAGGCACTTAACAGCAACCAGGAAGTTTATAAGGTCATTATCCCAAGTCAACCTGCGCCTGCAGTGCCCATGAGCCAGAGGATTTTCCACATAAACTACTTTTTGCTCTTTGAGTTATATGCTGTTTTTTGAAAAGTAAAATATTTGGTTGTTTGAACAAATTGAAAAAATAATAAGGGCCTGTCAATATGGGCCAAAGTTATTCCAGTTAGCAAGGAAACTTTTCGAGCAGACAAATAGTTTTGTTTTGCTCATATGGCAAAACGTACTGGGGAATTCTCGGCTGTGACGTCTACGCCCGTCATCTTGTTAAATAACAAGTTGAGAAGTTGCTAACTACGCAGAAAATTATCCAGTAGGCAAGAAAGTTGCGTTCATGTTAGTAGAATTTTTTCCCGTTATTCCTGATCTCGCTTCTCAGCAAAAAGGAGATCTTGGCAAGCGGGAGAACTTCTCCTCGCATATGAACGCAACTTATTTTTTCGTACTATTTATTAATAACGCAAGGTCTCGCTTGCAAATTTGCCGAAAAGTTTTTTCACTAACTGTGATGACTTTGGCCAGTAGCTTAGCCAAGGGGGGACAAGGGGGGGGGCTTGCCCCCCCCGTCATTTGAGAACAGCTTTTGTAAATCGTTGAAGATTGGCTAAAAATATGTTGGGGGGCCTCTCACTTTGAAAACTGAAAATTTTCCCGAGTGACCATGCCCCCCAGACACTTCTAAAACGTATTTGCCCCCCAAAAAGTTAGTCCCTGGCGACGCCACTGACTTTGGCTTTTATGAACATGACCTAAGACACGTTTTTTGAAATCCTAATCTAATAATAACTGCGTTATCCATCTACTGTATACTGTAGAAATATAAAATGTGAGAAAAGTGTTTAGTATGCAATTCAATACGTAAAATTCTTACAAAATAAATGGAAATTAGAGTCGCAACACATAGCATTAAATATAAAGGTGTTTTTTAAATCTTTGTTTTTATATTTCGAAATTCTTCAGCGTCTGTTGCTTGTAATATAGCTGCAGTAGTTCCCTTCGTGATGCACAATTTGTGAGACTGACTGTAGCTGTGATGTCAGTAAAAGTACCTCCAGAACATGCAGAAATGATACACAGGATTAAAAAATACAGAATGCGTACTTTTATGTCCTTTCAGTAAAAATGTTGCTGCAACGTAAAGGATTGGAAGTGCTGATTTAAAAGGACATTTATACTCGTCATAAATTCCTACACCAAGGAATTCTGGGCGGTTCCGAAGTGCATACGTTTTTGTTTTTATCAAAGTTTGTATAAAAGTAGGCTGAACTGAGTTTAAGATCGAAATTTTTTTGAATTACAATAAAAAAAGTATGACAAAGTACAGAGTTTTACAGGAAACTCTATAAACCTGTCCAGACTTTTTGTAGAAATTAAAAACGTTGAAGAAGTAGTAATTGTGTATTAAAAAAAGCATCTGCTGTTATAGTCACCCCAATTTTTTAATAATGTTGTCAAACAAGTATTTCCCTTTTCTGATGCAAGGGCAACGCATTTACAACAATGCTTCCAAACGATGAACAAGTTTTATGTGCATGATTTAAATATAAAAATAATATTATGAAGGTATCTTCTGTCGCTAGTTATTGCTGGTACAACCACATAAAAGGATTTGCGCAAGATTAAACACGATTATTAGCCCAAACAAGTGCAGGCAATTACTAAATTTCATGAAAATCGTATGAATACAGCATTAAAACGACTAGCACTACTTTGGAAAGTCGACGCTAAAATATATTGGCACGGG
This sequence comes from Phenganax subtilis, assembly GCA_025434845.1. Taxonomy (NCBI): domain Eukaryota; kingdom Metazoa; phylum Cnidaria; class Anthozoa; order Malacalcyonacea; family Clavulariidae; genus Phenganax; species Phenganax subtilis. The sequence continues at coordinate 7,784 of JAOBYK011007534.1, read as the reverse complement.
GTGTTAGTTAATTTGCAATTCCTGCGCTTTTAATCAAGCGCATTCATAACGCAAACAAGACGGATAGAGCACCATTCTTTTATTTGTGGAGTTCTTTTGCTTTGAAGGTACAGTAGTTTTCATTCTTAAAATAAATTCAATATGTCTCAATTAAAACTAAGAGCAAGCACTTCGAAAAAGGGTGAAGACATAATTCTTGATTAATACGCATTTTGTTTCTACTATTTCTACAAACTGACATGTGGTATGTAAGGTTTGAAGACTGGACTAAATTAAGCAATCCTCATAATATGGAATTTTAAACACGTTTTAAAAGACTCTTGGCCACCCTTTCTTGACCACTGCGTAAATTAGTGGGCAAAGAGTTAGGCCGTATTCTGTGGCCGATTATCGTTGAGCTTCGTTGCCCCCCTTCAGGCACTACTTTGAAACAAGATAGAAATTTAGGATTAGTCATAGAAAGCCCAAATTCACTGGCTTACACTTTCACAAACCTGCAGTTTTTGTGTATTTCTTCTACGAAAATTCAATGAATTTACATATTTTGCAATCGTGAAACGCCATTTTGATTCATGAAATATGAGGTTACTTGGTGTAATATTCGTCATATATAGCAGCTTCAGCAGTTTTTACTGGTACCTAAATGAAATTCTCCCAAAATCCGCTGCACAAGCAAGGTTCAAGTAATAAAACTTTGATGTCAGTTTTCCGAGATTTCGAGCAAATTTTCGCAGTTCTAACTAATTATTTAAAGAACGCTTAAAAGCTATTAACAATGCTGGAAGTGCAACCGGGATTAATAGTAAACTAAGTAGAAGTGTTTGGAGACGTTTTCTGATCGTAATATTTCTTTGATGCAAGCTTTCGACTGCCAGCCCGCAGTCTTCGACAACTGAAGGACCGGGTACGCTTTCAAAACGAGAAAAAAGAACGTAAAAGAAACGTCAAAAACTACAAACCCGGTTCAAACATAGCAAAACATGTTCGGACTGAACACCACAAAATTACTATTGATGAATGCGAAGTACAGGACAAAGCAGCCTTGCGACTCAGGGCAACACTGGAGTCCGGGAAAACATATTAAACGCTGATAATAATGCGCAACATTTACCGGAACAATTTAGAGTTTTACTCACTTCATCTGTAATCAAAGTTATATAGAATATGAACTGGTCAAATATACGCGTTTTCCGGAGAAAGACAACTTACAACGTCTCGGACAGTTTTGTACTGTCTTCACACCGTTTTGCTGCTACTGAAACTTTACTCGAAATTGAGAACACCTTTATCTTCCCTAAACTGAGCCGCAAACACAAAAGCTGCGAAAATCTCCAGGGAAAAATGTGGAACGTGTTCACCCTCCCATACTGCTGCTAAAGTTTTGACGATACAAGCAGCTATTTCTCTCTCTTTTCATAGATATACATTGATAATTCTTCCACTTTTCCATTGTAGTCATCTTTCGCTATTCAACTTCAAAAACAACTTCATCACTTGACAGAGAACAAAGTCTGGATTTTTACAAATAGGAAAGAACACACGATTACAATACTTCAACTTCCTATTCTATACATTTTTTCTACATGTAAACTAGCGTTACTCCACTTTATAAACTAAAGTTGCTAGTTAAAACCTTAGAACAGGATCTTCTAACGTATTGTCCCTCTTAACACGGTATAAATATCTACCAAAGATCAATGCACATACCACAATTAAATCTATGATATTTCGAGAGAGATTATTAGACTCTTGCATTACTGGTATACAAGCCGTGAATGTTGTGCAGGCAATAACAAAAATGTTGAGCTTAGCTCTTTCAATCGAACAAGTTTTAAACAAAACCATTATCACTGCCCTAAAATCGAGCTCAAATCCTTCAAGTTCGTCATCGGATTGGGCCAGGCTATGACTGCTGTCATCGCCATCATCATCTGGAGCTGCTGCTTTCAGCCAATCACAACACCAGTCCCGGATTGACCCCATGGCAGAATCGGCATATGCTGAGGGCCCACGCTTATGATTGTTCAATTTTCTGTGCAAGGTGTCCGGAGGCGCAGGGCTCTTAAACTGCAGGGCACGAGTTCGTAGAGAGTGCGACCTGTTGGCTTTAAAGTTTTGTCATGCAGGGGTGGCAGAAGTCCAGAGATTTTGTTCGTATTTTACAACTTGTAATTACTACTTTTTGTGCTTCAATCTGTTCGGCTAATGTTTCCTTAATAATAACTTTAAAAAAAAGCTCACATGAATAACATGACATAGGTGAGGCATCACAAAGCTTCAAGTTGTTGTCACGCATTATGTCATGTGATATCTCATACTCTTTTCTGACAAGTAAACACACAGCGCGGTTTCGAATTTCGAAATTCGGCCGCACTGACGCCGCATTTAAAGTGTAAAATCAAGAGCTTCACCTTGACATGCATTGAGACAAACAATAAGTGCAGGGGCGCAGAAAGCAGCGGCGCTGAGGATCCACCCCCCCTAATATTAATTGTGGGGGACTGAGATATCTTTTGGCCCCACAAAAAGTTTACTCAACTCGACATTAATATCTTAATTAATCAAGCAATTCGCCCGTTACAATAAACGTAGAAGGGCCTTTTTTAGCAGCTTCAGTTAAAGTCAGATTAAAAACCTCGATTGCTCGAGTCGCTAATAGTAGTTGAACAAACATAATTTACCCATGAACATGACCAAAATGAGGTTTATGTAGTTGCAAACGTGCTTGAAAACGGTCATTTTCTGCAATCTAGAACCTTAAAAGTCTCAATTTTTTTTTCCTTTGGCGCCAACAATGGAGGCGCTTCGTCAGAGTTGCCGCCCCCAATCCGAGGAAGCCTCCCACGTCCCTGGGTAAGCGCGTTTATGGAAATGACATTTAAGTTCATTTTTTCTGGTGTATGATACTTCATGTCTCACTGTATTGTTGGCAAAGAGCGCACAAACAATTATTTCGAAAGATTAAAGCCAGAAATGTATTTTTTTGTGGTTTTATTCTTTTCGGTGTGTACGGTTTGCAATGCCATCGACCTGTTGGGACTTAGGGAGAGAAATAGCCTTAGAGGGGCCGCGCGATAAAAAAAAAATGCCGTGGCCCCACACAACGCTAATCCGGCCATGCACAACACGAACATAAGTTGGTGTACTTCAAGTCAGCGGTCTTGGAAGAAAAACACATGGTCGAGCACCATGTCATCCACATGCACTTAACACACTCTATCAAAAAATGTGGAGGGGGTGCTCACGTCTTGCAAGTAATCTCCAGGAGACGGATGACATCTTGCCTCCAACTTGCCAAAGCCTTGTCCTACATACCTATAGAGCAAACTTCAATCAGCATCATGGTGGCAGTGTTGAAATGCTAAGTTCTATCTTTCATAAACAGGTCAGCAATATCTGGATGCTTGAGGGTGAATACCTGGGAAAAAAACTTGGATGATGTGCTCACCTGCTGAGCAATATTTGATTGAGTGTTGAGTGCAACTGCAAGACTGAATGCTTGTCCGTGTCAATGAGAACAGTTAAAACCTGGTTGAATCAAATGATGATGACGAATCTTGCTTGAAATATCATGGATTTTATTATAATATAAATTTATTTGATATTTGGTGGATATTGTCTATTGGTACGGTTTGAAGATGAACAATACTTTAGTCATTCCTTTACTATGCTTTTAACCAGCAACTTTAGTTTATAAACTAAAGAAACGGCGACGCCAGTACACAGAAGTCCAGACTTACATTTCTGCCAAGTGATGTGGGTTTTACTCACGTTGAATAAAGAAAGACAAACAAGATAGAGAAAAAAAAGAAGAATTTTAAAAATAAATTGATGAAAAGAGAGAGAGAAATATCAGCTTTTAGTCTTCGTGTCCGACTCAGTTTTGTAGACCGACTCAGCGTTGGTTTGTCCAACTTGGCTCGGGTAAGAAATATGTGGAGTAAAATAAAGACCCAGGTCTCTCCCAGAAATCCAATAAAACGCACAAAGAACTATTGACATAGTAAGATCTCAGTTTTGATTTTTATACATTTTCAGAATCATCGTTGTAAGGAAATGAACTTTTTTTTTGGGGGGGGGGGGCTTTAGCTCGTGGACATCTGCTGTGTCAAGGAAAAACTGTTCATATTAAGAAAAACAAACAAAAATATTTGCTGAAAATTCCATACTTTGCAGTAGGATTAATACTTTTTCCCAAGTGTAAGTCTTTGTTCAAATTTTTTAAACACCTAATAGAATGGCAAATTAAAAAACCCTAAAATAACTAGTGATTGAGGGGGCCTGTCTGTTTTGCCCGATATCAAACTCAAGAGCACGCTTAGGAACACAGACAGTTTGCCACTTTGCAGCCTAGATTTATCACAAAATTGTACTGCAAATTTATGAACATATATTATGTCACAAGTTACATCACATACATATGACTCTAGTTTCAAATCATTTCCAAATTTTAGTAATTGGGATGATATTGTAACACTACACGAGCTAACAACCTCTGCAATAAGTACGACTTTATGACAATCAAAAATTTCAAACAAACGAAAGAGCCTAAAAAAGAAGTTTTCGAGAATTCGTTGTCGTGTGCTATAAAGTCGTTAAAATAACCGCTTTAACGTTAATTCAACGGCTAGAAGGGTATGGTAATAATAGCCTAAAAGTATTCATCACAAGTCTTTAAAAAACTGAAAATCAATTAAATTTTTCTAAGTGAGGTATTTTTTACAAGTACAATGGTGTATAATGCGACTTTTTCAAACAATAGGCCGGCCGTCTATACTGCAAAAGTGTGTAAGAAAGTAAAAAAGCAGGCGTGAATTTAGGGGTAAGTAGATTCCCCCCCCCTCCCCATATACCTATCAAAGGGATGCCGCCAATGTCGCAACAATAGGGAGCATGCCTTGTCCACGTGCATAGGGTACGTATCCTTTTTATGTGACATGGTAAGTACCCTCATTATGACAGGGTACGTACCTTCCTTATGTAACAGGGTACATACCCTTATTACATAACAGGGTACGTACCTTATCATGTGACGTGATACGTACCCTATCATGTGCACGGTTGTGAATCCTGGTTTGCGTAATGGTTCGCCCACATATGCGCTGACTATAAAATACACTGATTCTACCAATTTTTCATTGCGTTTAAGTTTTTAACGATTAAGAGTACTTTCTCAAACTGTATTGGACAAGTTTCTTCAAAGTCTTTATTGAAGGTACGTTTCATGCATTTTGTTTTACTTAATAGTGTACTCTCATAACATTATTCTTTGTTTTTATCTTAGCCATGGATTTACCCACTATGATTAAAGAGTCTACCACACCGGAGCAGGTGGTAGAGCTAGAACGAAAATTCCCGATGAATGATTTTGAAAGCGATCTTCTTTTTCAACAAAGAATCAAGATCGTTGGTCGATTAATAGAGTGGAGTAAAGAAAACGAGGCTCTAGGGCTGGCGCGCAACATCAGTGATTCGTGGACTCCTGAGACTAGGTGAAAATTTATTGAAGACTGGACAGATGATGACTGGATGAATGACAACCTGCTCGTTCAAGATGGCTTTGGTGGTAAAAGAGGATACGATGAGATGCATGACAACAACGACGACAATGGAACAAGCAGTGAAGTTAGAGACGATATTACCTAATTTAAGGTCAAAAGTTTGAAACAAGTTTGTGTTCAAAAGTTTGCAACGACTGGGTAGATTATACAATTGAATTTACGAACACACTTGCCAATTTGAAACTGTGGGAGCACCATGCACGTGTCCATAACATATTTCAAAGTTTGCTTGAGACAGTGACAGAGGGCGTACTTGTAAACGATCAAGTCCGTTTCGTTTTGCGTTCACCTCAGCAAGAGTATCCTATATCTCTACCTTTTATGCTTCGAGAAAGATTGACATCCGAACGCATTTTATCCGAAATTGAACTAGTTGTTCAATCCAATCACGAGTTCAAACTAAATGATTCCGTAAATGTCAATATAGTGCATGTGGAGACGCCCAACGGAGGAACCGGAAAGAAACGGCGCGAGGTCAATTTAGATAAATATTGGAACAACAAGCTTTCAATTGTCCGCATTCAAAACAAAGATGACATTTGTTTAGCTAGAGCACTCGTAGTTGCTATGGCGAAACTTGAGAATGATGAGCAATATCAAACTATAGCTTACCCGTATACAAATACACTACAAACACGATTAGCACACGATCTGCAAGAGAAATGTGGTGTACCTGTAGGAGAGTGTGGTTTAAACGAAGTTAAGCAGTTTCAGACACATTTAACCGAGCACCAAATTAATATCGCTTCGAAAGAGCATCAAAACTCAATCATTTTCACCGGTCCTGAGAAAGAGAAAAAGATTTATTGCATTTGAATGACAATCATTACGATGCTATTACTAGCATGCCTGCATTTTGTGTTAGGAAAAAGTATTGTCGCACGTGTAAAAAAGGTTACGATAAGATAACCGATCATTTATGCGGTGATGCCTGCAAAGCATGTGGTTTTCAAATTGTCCTATAATTTAGTGGATTAGATGCACGGATTGCAACAGTACGTTTAAAAGTCAGGAATGTTTTGATAGGCACAAGGAGACTGTAGGAAATAGCAAATCAATTTGGGCATCACTTGTTAAATGTGAAAAATGTCAAAAAGATGTTAAACAAGATAAAATGAGGCCTGAATCGCATAACTGCGGACTTGTTCACTGTCCAGTTTGTCAGAAATACGTGGACAGTAAAATGCATCAGTGTTAAATGTAGCCCAAGAGACCGAGGGTAAGCGAAGCAGCCGAGTCTGCCGTATTGCTAGAGAATGCAGCACGGGAAGATTATGATGAGTCTCTTGACAGGACCTATAATCAGCTGTTATTTTTCGATTTTGAGTGTATTCCAGAAAAAGGTACTCACATTTCAAATCTATGCATTGTACACGACGAGGCAGGAAACGAGAGCATTTTTCAAGGACAAAAAAAAAAAGAATTTTCCGAGTGGCTGTTTCAGAAGGAAAACGCCGGCTGTATTGTTATTGCCCATAACTTTCAGGGCTACAATGGATACTTTATATTACAATATTTACACGAAAATGGGGTTGTTCCGGAGATTATTATGAGTGGAGCAAAAGTTCTTACGATTTTCGTTCCGATGCTAAACTTCAAATTTAGCGACTCCTTGTGTTTTATACCTGTGAAACTGGCTAACTTTCCAAAGACGTTCCGAATGACTGAACTTGCCAGAGGCTATTTCCCTCATCTTTTTAACACTACAGAGAACAAAACATACATTGAACCTATACCAGCAAGCAAATTTTACCATACTGATGGCATGAGTCCTTGTCAGAAATCGAAATTTCTAAGCTGGCACAATAACTTACAACAAAACAATTACGTTTTTAAGTTTCAAGAGGAAATCATAAAGTATTGCCGGTCGGATGTTGACATTTTAAGACCTTGTTGTATGGAATTCCACGAGATGTATCGTAACGTTACTGACATAGATCCTTTCGAAAAGTGTTTGACTATAGCTTCTGCATGCAATCTCTTTTACAGAAAAAAAATTCTACGCGAGGAAACGATAGCTATCATACCCCCCAAGTAGTTTAACATGTACATATAGCGAACAAATCCCCCAACGCGTGGAAATGACGTCATTAAGATATCGGGATGTGCTTACTTATGATCAGTGAAATGTAAATATATCTGGAAAGCTAAGTCAGGGGGGGAAATTGAAGCCAACTTTGTGCTCATTTTGCAGGTAGACCCAGTCCTTTTTAAAAATTTTTT
>JAOBYK011006423.1:0-24212 GCA_025434845.1 Phenganax subtilis | reverse complement strand
CGACTAAAATTGGCAAGTTTTCCTTTGACAAGGAGCCTGGTTCGAAAGCTAGCCAGGCTTCCTTTTAACGAAGATAATTAATATACGGCCATCAAGGAAAAGTTGTTGGTCGTACACACGACCAAGTGAGTTCGTCAAAAAACCTGTCAAAAAGGCAACATTGCTCTACAGCTTGAGGCTTTACACTTTGCGATTTATCGCCTACGATTCTTATCCTGGTGTACTGTAAGTCACGGACCATATTTGTGTATAAACATCGCATTGAAATTTGCCATTAGCCGATTCGCAAGGAGTGTGAAGCCTCAGTGGTTTTCATACGCCAAAAAGACAATCGTGCATGACTGAAAATTGCAATGTATAAGCGAACCTTGAAGCTATTCACTTTTACAGGAGTTGTGATATTAGTTTCCCAATGTGCTTGTTCGGAAAAAACCTGCAACTTTCGGCAGAGTAGTTGAACGGACTCTTTTCACATGAGGAATTCTGTCCACATCAAGAATCTGAAGCCCGTTCTCCACTACGCGGATTTGTTCGCGCGAAGAAGAAATCTGGCAACAAGATTGGCTTGTTTTCGACTTTTTGGCGGTAAATTATTTTTCTAGCGAATCACGTTGCTGGATTTATTTTTCGCTCGAAAACATTCGCGTAGTGGAGAACGGGCTTAACGTACACCTCACAGACACCTCCAGCAGAGATTAGAGACTAACAGATGTCCGACTTAGGCTTCAAGCCTATAATTTTGCCGTAAGTGGCTGTCATAAACCTAGCAAGTACCCTAAACAGAGACTATCACCCCCCGGGCGCAAACTTGAAAATCATTCGTTCGGGGGGGCAGTGAATGCCTTTCGGTTGGACACTTGTTAGGATAATGGCCGCCATGAAAATCGCAAGAAAATCGACTTACGCAATTTTGGGGCAGTCGGACATCGGTTAGTCTCTAATCTGTGCCACCAGTGTTTAAAGGCGTCCGTCCTAACGACTATGCCAAGTCAAGTATTTCAATAAGCACAAAAAACGTAAGCATCAGTTACAATAATTGTCATACCTGAATTTTGTTCGCAAACATTGGTCTTGCTAAAAAGAACGCAGCGTCTTGAGACAGATAAAAACCTTGCACAAGATCTTCTAATGGAGGTAAATTGTTGTCGTAATCTTCGCTATTTAATTGGCTAGCTAAGAATCCACCAAACTGAACCATAGTGTCATGACACTGAAAATATAAATAATACTATTATATAGTGCAAACTGTTTAAAAAGTACTTTATTAAATATCAGTTTTAACTAATGAAACCTTATAGAACATAACAACAGGAAGGCGGACGGTAGAATTTACAAAGACGAAAATACATGAAAGTCGACTTTGGACACTAACGTTAGCAGTAGAAAACTAATCATCCCTAATTTGTTCTGGCAAACATTATTTAACTGATAGTTTACACGATTTATGTTCGCAAAGGATTCCGGTAAAATTCATACGCCGCCATTTTTTTTTATGCATCACGGCGGATTCTAAAAGCTGGATATACCATGCAGAAGCCATCTTTCTTTCTAATTTGATGTGCACAATCGGACCACTTCCAAGTGGACAAAAGCAAACAATCAAAATTTCAATACTATAATTGACAACCAACAGACAAACACGTTGCGTACTTGCTTTCCGTATTTCAGGCATACAGCAGTTTTTGACTTAAACAAACCTGGTCATATAGCTTGCCAACAAGCTTCAAATGTCTATTCAAAGGTTCATTAAATATAATCGAGTTTCGTTGTTGTGCCATTAATATGCAGAGTGGAAACGCTAGATCTCCATCCATTAATGTGTCTCGAAGCCGTTGAGAAGATTTCTTCGTGTTTCTGATCTGGCCAAACCAACCACCCTAAATCAAGATTGATAATAAACTTAAGAACAAACTGCTCAGCACGTCGATGCTGTACTAAGCAGGGAAAATCATTTAAAGTATCACTGAAACCGTATGATTACAGTGGGCAGCGTTATCAGATTTCAACACCCCTGCAACAAAGTAACATTTCTACAAAAATGCCATTTTCCACAACGGCCGTTTTGCCCATGCGGACGGAGGAACGTGCTCTGTCGTTGTCTGTCCACGCTTGATCTCGGTTGCACAACAGGAAAGTTAGAAGTAATTCAACTTTCTCCACGAGTAGGCGAGATCAAGAGTAGAAAATCCACAACAGAGCATATTCGAAACTGTACACTTCGCCAGCGCAGCCAAAACGGCCGTAGTGGAAAATGGCCTTAATACATCAACATGCACTGTCTTACTTCAGCACGCAGCATTTCTCCTCCAGAAAGAGCTTCAATCTGATCCATTGTAACTTCCTCAGAAATCTCAATACCCGACATTTTCTGCACAACTTCTCTTAAAATAAGCAAGTCAGAACTCTTCCCTGCTTTCAGTTGATTGGCAACGTACTGAAGAAGACCAGTAAGTTCAATGCTGTATTTTTTGAACACCGTTCCACAAAACACAGCAAGACCTATAAAATCGAAAAACTAATGAGATGTAATTCTTTGGGATGGATAAATCACGGCACATGGAAAAGCTGCACTGAAATGAAGGTCCCTAAATTTCATGTTACTGCTCATGATATCGACGGAGTTGGCGGCAAACAATGCAAAAAAATCACCAAAATTGTGGGTAATAATGTAAGCCTTGTGTCATGATTTCATGCCCGTGCATTTAGAATTTGAAACCACAATGCCATCCCAAGCATTTGCTTGAAAACAAGCTTGCAATGGTGAGAAGTGTTAGCTGTAAGAACGAAATGCACTGTTGCGAATCAATATTCTTTTATACGTCCCACTGGCTGAAAAACGCTACTGCGCTTCGTACGAACTTCACCACTATCTACCGAAATATAGCCATATTAGAAATTCACCACTATATATCTACCGAAATACAGCCATATTTCGCGGACGTGCAATAATTGTGCCAGTATGCAGCAAAAACTTACTCTTGAGCCATTCGGAAATATTTGTATCGTCTAACTTAAGTCTTTCTTTTTCCGGATTCGCCAATGCTTCAATAATACAGTCTACAAGTCAAGCTAAAGAAAACACTGCATTGTATTCAAACATAAGTTAAAAATCTTGGTTTAATGTGATTGGCCAAAGAAATAAAAGCCGCATGGCGTTGTCTGAAAACAAGCGATATAAGTTGAACACATTGTACAGTTACGTATGCGTATAAATCTGAATGAGACTGCACATAAAATACCAACCACCATGTTCGACCCCAGAATGGGCCTTTAGGCCCGGTTCTAACGTCGAACTTTTCATGTGCCACATCGAATGCAAATGAGCACAAGTCTTTGTTCAGGCTCATTTGCATTCGATTCGGCACATGAAAAGTTCGACGTTTGAACCTGGCCTAAGCCTGTTTCAACTTCGCCCGTACCGTAGTGTAACGTAGAGTACCTCTTTGTTTTGTAAGCAGCAGAGCATAACAAACGACTTTAGAACAAAGATATACGCTACGGTACGCTACGATACAGTTAAGTGGAAAGCTGGCTTTAGTTGTGTGTATAATACTACTATATATACGTGTTGTGTAAGGGCAACATCCTAATTGGCTCATGTATTTGTATTCTATTGACAAAATTAATGTTCAATGGTAATTTAATGAAATATACCCTCCCGTCAAAAACAACAACCCAGAAAGGATACAGGCCAAGACATCATATGACATTGGAGTCAAGTATTTAAGCGAGTCAACAACGGGTCCAATAAAATTATCGTATTTCTGAATTTGGCCAAGAATCTAAAAGCAAAATAGACCAGTTTTACTATACAGAGCAAACTACGGGCAAATCAAATGTATCAATCAAAGTACAACTCACATATTCGAAAAGAACACCAGGATTGCTGTGGCTTAATTTACCAATCTGCCTCCCTGATTGTTTAACATTTTCTTTAGATAAACGTCTGAAAGAACGCAGAAATACTTTAGTCGATATAGCATTTACTTTTACAACTAAACGTGCCACTAGTGACAAGAAACAATGAGATTCTTGAACGAAAATCTCAACTATTTTACAAACATAAAGCCCATCGACCTGGACCATTGCGTAGTGGAACAGGAATCAGACTGGTCCATTAATTACATGATAACATGCCAAAAGCGTTTCAAATCGCGAGAGGTTACTAAACCATGTGCCGACTCATCACTATAGTACGATTTTTGTGAATTGATTAGCGACCCTTTTATGCCAAGTAAGGCCTGGTTCTCATATATCGCCGATGCCAGCGGCCCTCTTTGTGTTTGATCATTGGAGAAGAAAATTATCAGAGCTCGACAAAAGAGTTTAAGCATCAGCAAGCAAGGACAATGAACGTCGCCGATGATCAGCGGCACATGAGAACCAACTTTTATCTCATATGTCGCCGATGATCAGCGAAGTTCATTGTTCTTGATCTCTGATTCATGCAATCTTTTGTTTAGTTCCAATAATATTCTTCTCCGATGGTCAAGAACAAAAGGCGCAGGAGCGACGCCGATCATCGGCGGCGTTCATAGTTCTTGATCGCTTCTGCTTAATATCCTTTGTCTGGGGGTAACAATATTTTCCTTCGATGATGAAGAATGATAGTTGCAAGAGCATCGCCGACCATTAGCGACTTAAGCCTGGTTCTTATATGTCGCCGATGATCGGCGACGTTCATTGTCCTTGATCCCAGATGCGTGAAGTCTTTTGTCTAGCTCCAATAATTCTCTTCTCCGATGATCTAGAACAATAGTCGCAGGAGCGTCGCCGACCATCGGCCATAAAGGAAACCAGGCTTATAATTGTACCATGCAAGCTCGACGACGTGGCCATCAAGAACGAGGTTAGGATTCACATTTCATTTTGAAAGCATTGAATAGAACCGTTTTATTGTAGCAACGAAAACAATGGGTCTCAAGAATAAATTGTATTTCATTTAGTAAACATTGTTTGCAATGTAGAACCTAACTTCGCTATTGTCTTTTCAGTAGCGTGACTTACACAAAACAACGATCGACATTCAACAATCTACTTTTAATAACAGAATGCAGTAACTTTAAAAGGATTTAAGACAGTTACGTGTATTTGACATGCACTTAATAGTTTAAATCCTTCAAAGTTTTAAAGTTTTTAAAAATACACGATCAAATATACATGCACACACTTAAAATTTACAATTCTAGAAAACTATTCTTGCCGTAGTTTATAAGATAAATTTTATTAAAACGCGTAACTGGAAAGCAGCCTTTAAGCTGTCATTAAAACGTATATTAATGATTCACCCGCTCTGATTTAAATCAGAATCCGCCCGAATCTTGTACTCGTGTGCAAGTAGGTTCATTACGATATTATTTGCATTTGTTTCAGTGAAAAAAGAAAGATTTGAATGCCGATAAGCATAACACAGCCTCCGTACTGGTGAACTATTACAAAAAGGCTACTTTCCAGTTCCACGTTTATGACATGCATGTACTGTACACGTAAAAGTTGAAAATGTAATTAAAGCTATCCTATAAATTGTATAGAATTTTGAATTTTAAATAATTATCTGTCTATTTGTTAGTGTATTTTTAAAAGCTATATAACTTTGAAGGATTTTAAAATTTTAGGTGGGTGTACGCGTGTGTCAAAAACGCGTAAAAGGAAACAGCCTAAAGGTACACTTACTTTGCTATGTATTTTGCCTTTTTTATTGTCTTTGCTCTGGCATCAATAAGTTTTGGATGGAGGTTGTAAGATTGATTTTTCCAACGACCATACAAACAATATCTAAAACAGAAAGTTGCATATGGTTAACAAAAACAACGAAGGTAACATATTCAAATGATTAGACGGTCCCTGAGAGTGAGCGTACGGTTCTTAGAATTAATCTTTCATCATATGCATCCATCGTCTTATTACTATAAAAATAATAACGTTGGTACATCTATGTTATGAAAATAACTGCACCCATGCATTGATAGCTGCGTGAAGATAATCGTATTTTAAACAACTATTAACAAAACATACAATAGTGATTTATCAGTCCAACAGTAAATGTATTGTGGGAAATGAGCACTCGCCAATCATAATGAAAATTGCGAAGTGGAATTTTCTCACAACGTTCATTTAGGAAGTTTTCAGGTCAAAGGAAAAACACATCCTTCGATGCATCTCACTTCCATATACAACAGTATAGCATGCGATAGATTTGATTCGAAATATTACAAACATTAATCTAGCAGGACGATAGTTTTATCAGAGTGACATCCGTGATAAAATGTTCATTTATAGTGGGTAGCAACAATAACGCAGACCTCAGACGCCAATTTTACTTAGAAACTGTACATAGCAAGTTTATCATACATGACCAAGCGCCGACTGTACACATGTACATTTGTGGGGTGGCATATACTTGATATTTCGAGAAAAAAGTGCAACTTTTTGAAGTACGGTATTGTTCAACGTTTAATGTCTAATGTTTAGAAATGTACATTCTCACAATAGGTTTTTCAAAAGGTACTTAAATATATCACAAGACAGTATATACTTTCTATACCATTTACTATAACACGTACTATATATTTTTTAATATAGATAGTATGGTTTCGAGTGCAATATGGAAAAAAACATGCACGAGTATTTCAAAGACTATCAAAATTGCACGAGTCTGAAGGACGAGTGCAATTTGAAGTCTTTGAAAAACTCACGAATGCATGTTTTTCCAAATTGCACGAGAAACCATACTATTACTTGTTAATAATATACATGAAAAAACTCATCGTGAAGGATAAACTCTCTGGTAACTGTACAATGCTTTGCGAAAATGACTTGCACGAAAAGTATTTTTCTGAACTGATTTTTTTTCCGTTTATAAAAATGTTTGATGAACAAATTTAAGAAAATTGTGAAAAATTGCACTGAATTTCTTTTTTTGTACTGAATTTCCTAAAAATTGCACTGCTCTTAGCCAGTCAGAATCGAGAAATTTTTTCATGTATGTTATTAAGTTTAAAATCCTATGTAACCCCATAATAAATAGGATACGGACGTACCTAACGTTGTAAGGAAAAGCTTTAAGTAAAATCCAAACTTCTTCAGCAATACTTGGATTACATTCCAGTAAAGATAAAGAAGGAAATAAAACTTGATCAACAAGTTTGAAAAGACCATTCCAAACTGCCAACTGAAATAGGAAATTCGGATTAATTCTTTGTTTGGAATCTCGTAATTCAAATGAGGGAAGAGATGAGCGTAGAAAATATTGAAGTCGATGAAGGATCTATCATTAGAAATAGCTGAAGACTAACTGTACTGTAAATGTAAAGAGCAAACCGTTGAAGTAAAAAAAAAACAGTCACAAGGTTATTTGTTTGTCCGTTAGTTGGTTCAAAAGTAACACGATTTCAAACACAAAATCGCTCGTCTCTGGAAATACTTACATTGGTGTGTTTTGGCACGAATTAACATTCCTAGTTCTGATTTGCTCATAGCCAGTTTCCTTTACAGAGTATTCTGAGCACAAGTAGCAGAATGCCTTTCGGTCACGTAATGCATTGCCAATAAAACGCTCCCGAAGTATAACGGTATAGTTGCATGTCGTTGTGAACAGAATTCCCAAAAAGGGCTAATAGCCTTTGTCACGCTATGCTACCAGATCTCAAAAGCTGCCTTTTCTAGGTGGCAAAATATTGTTTTTGGCCGTCATTTCTTATGAAAAGAAAACATAAAGAATTTTTTGCTAGTTAACAACTGTTTGACACTTGCAGCCTTCGTATTTGATAAGAATCTGGATTAAATAACGAAATATTTCTACGTATAAATACGCGCCGAAAATTTACATTTTTTCATCTCGTATTTTCTCGGCGAAATTGTAAAATCTATCGCTGAAATTTCACTCAGAGTTGGTATAACCGTCTCAGTTTTACTACAAAACGAGAAATTTTGTTTTATCTTCTTTTCAATAAAACAAAATGTGCCTAATTCAAATCTTTTGTGGCCCGAAAATAGCGGATTTAAGGCCTGGTCGCATAGCGTGAGAAAGGCTAATTTGTTAGAATGCGTGTACGTCGGCGGGTTTGTAGTAAAGCGCAATAAAATGCTATTAGTGCGCAAAACACTTTCTGTAACCGAATTTTTCTCATAGAAGTGTGACGAGAAGAAATCAAGTTCACATGCAAGCTGAAGAAGGTTTGAAAAAAGAAAAAGAAAAAGTATATGATATAGATTACCAGTTTGGTATCTTTGTCTTCACCAGTAACGATGTTGGGATTCTGGGAAAAAGGGATGAAAATATTGTACATACTACGCTGACTTTATAAAGTTCGAATTTAGTTTATTTACCTCGTTGGCAATACGCCACAATGCTTCGTAGTGCCGACTATAGTTATTTATTTTACTCGCAAGCAGAATAATGTCACTGGGCAAGCATAAAACTCCAATATAAAAATACAAACAATATATTGCTTGCCGAAAAAGAAACGTTTTCATTTCCTAGTTAAACAGTAAGCCAACTTATTTCATTCGTATAATAAATATATATTAAAACATTCGGTGGATATTCCAACGTACCTCCTTCAAAAATGCTCTTCCAACTCTAATAACCTTAGCCATTAAAATTGGATCAAATGACAAATACGGTCCGAGGTTAAAAAGCATAGGAAAAACGCAGTCTGTAAGATCGCTAAATGTTCCACACAGCGCAGGCCCATTTGAAAGTTTGCAGGAATAGGGTCGACCACGAGCGGCTTTCGATGAGTATCTAATATACATAACATAATAATCAATTATCAAATTACATTACGCGTTTTGACTGGTCGAGAACTGTGATCTATTACTGAACAAGCACACAGATGATGTTAGCCTGCAGAATTTTTTCTACTTACATAAAGTCCGAACGGATTTTTTCATTTACTAACTTTATTCATATAAGATTTTTCGCTTTGTTTTTTTCCCTGTTTTTTATTATATAAACAATAGCCGTTGTCTGTTCAGAAATAGATAGACAGAAGTCGTCATAACGTGGTAAGAACAATTAAATGGGGTATGGAGTCAAACAAAACATAATAGAGAGCTTGAGCAAGCGGCGTTACCGTCAACACGGACGTCGACCGGAAGTAAACGTGACATTTTCCACCGATCAGCGTGCTTGACCCAGTCCTTTGACGTTTCTCATGCCGCTCGTGTTGTCAAAAACGCCGCTTGCGATTTTGTAGGTTAATGGTCGTATTTAACTATAACAAACTTTATCTACGCTTTTATACAACCGGACCCAGGCATTTAAATTTCTTCTGTCACCAACGAAAATGAATTCGTCGATCTACATTGATGAAACTGAAATGAAAAAATACTTACTGTCTATAAATTGGTTCTATGAGCACATGTATAAGCTCACACATTGCTTCCACGACATGCTGTTCACCGACAGCAGCAAACTTAGGCAGTTTGTCCATCGCAACTTTAGCTTGAGGCCACGCACCAACAAGAAGTAACGTGTGACAAAGACCAAACTTCTGATTAAATTTCTTGTGCTGAAAAAAAAGGGTTTCGGTTAATTTCGAAAAAAACAGATACCGATACAAACTAAAATTGTAAAATTAAGGTTAAAATTATACGGCTATATACACCTCAACTTTTGTTACTTTTTCCTCCTCCCTGTTCTCTTCGGTTGTATCCTGATAAAAAACAACGAAAAATGCGTATAAGTGCTATTTATAGCTAAAAGATATGAAAATATATTAATTTTGTCGTAGTTTTTAAATAATAGGGAGTTTAAGCTTCGCGTTTAAACGCTACGGCAAACGGCAGAGTTGTTTTTTTTTGCCAGAGTTTCTTCGCTTCGCATCTTTTTCGATTTTCCATTGTATTTCAAACACTTTTATGTTAACATCCTCTGTTGACAGAACTAACTATCTTTGCCTTACCGTCTTTTCAGTTGCTATTTATTTTTCGCCTGCCGTTTGACGTTTGCCGTTGAACGCGAAGCTTAAGCTCTCTAATGGCAAGTGTAACCCTTCCACCATTTTCCGACAAACGTTTAAAGACAGGCGAAGAAAAATTTGCCGATATGAAGACAGTAAGGCGAAGATAAACCAGAAGTGTTAGCGCAGGAAGGTAAAATGAAACTGTTTGAAATAAATGAAAATGTGAAAGACAAGGAGCGCAAAAACTCTGTCAAGAAGACGCTGCCGTTTGTCGTAGCTTCTAAACGTGAAGCTTGAACTCCCACATAATAATACCCAGCACAGGGTACGTAAGAATAAAATGTAAACATTATCTGAACAAAACGACTTAGAATCATCTTTATATAAAAGAGTTCCACGTACTGCTGTGAGAATAGCAGCATTAATTTTGCGTGCTTCTTCTTTAGCCTCGTGCAATTCTTGTGAAACATCATCGCTTATTTCACCATCACTGGGACTGAGCTAATGACATATGGTAGAATAAGTTGAATTAAAAATTGAGGTTATGACTAAGTGCGAAACTCTACATTCGCATTCTGCAGTCTACTGCAAATTAATTTCCAAAAATCTTGGATAAAGTTGTGACGTAGCTACGTCAGAAGTCATTCAACGGGGTTTCTACCAAAAGATATCCAAACCCATGTGTACTTACATGCAGATAAATATCCTCCAATTGTAGCAAATTATGTTTAATAAGTAATGCAGTAAGATACAGTAATGCATGTGGCGTTCGAACGTCTGGTTGATCCTAAAACAAAATAGAAATGTACAGTAGTTTTTACTGCAAACTGCTAACAAATTTGGACGCTGCAAACTGATCTCGGAATTGACCGAAATTGTAAAATTTAGTTTACTCTCTAAACTGTAGCCGTCATTTATCACCTGCTATCATGAAATTCTTCCATGTACACGGGTACGTAGTCTTTTTCACAAACACTGACTTTAACCACGCCCTCTCAAGCAAAGTCAAGCCAGAAATATTATGCAAATCATCACCACCAATCAAAAGCACTAACCTTATAAAATTGATATTTAAATCCTAAAATGTGACACACGGTTGATTTATCGTAATTTGATGAGTATTCTTTTAAAAGAGTAATAAAAAAATCTTCTTCCTCTAAGTGAAATTCAAAAGCATCTAAGATTATATCAAGTACTCGATTGGGATCCAGATTGAAACGCCCTGAAATGATAAAATATGTGATATAAGAAATGCTTCACATGCAGGTTATACTGTGATTTCAAAATGGTGACATTTCCTGCCTAACCTAATGACATAACTGCAATCACAGTTTCACCTAAAAAATTTTTAAAGCTAGCAAACACCATGAAGCCATCCTAATACTGGAGAGCTTTTTATTCGCACTTCTGCCAAACTTTTAGCCTAGTTGTTTTGAGCACATATTCTAAAACTTGCCGATAAGACCATCTAATTTTTCATACAACAGAAAATGTGTTGCAAAACATACCAATTAGTGACTTGATGTTTTCTAAAAAGGCTGTGTGGTTCATGGCGTCCATTCCTTGGCCCAATTCAGTAATCAATTTACTGTAGCCTTCGGATTCTTCTCTCAGGAGATTAAATTTTTGCTGCTTGTAACTGCAAAGAACAAATCAGAAATTATAATTCCACATTACTAGTATACAAGTGGGGGTTCTACAGTGGGCAATGCTAATTATGTCATCATTTCTTACAGAGGTATCTGTACATGTGATTTCATTTGAATGTGCGTATATGCGCATGACGCGTATAACATATACAGGATTAAAATTTATTTCACACCAAATGCATCAAACATATGCGAAGACATAGTGAGATTATAATTATGATACAAGGTATAAATTAAAGACTTAGATGCTGCTTGGCACAATGTTTTATATTTACATCATTGCTTCAACAATTTTAAAGGATTCTGGGGGAAATTCTGCAGTAGTTCTCTTCGCAGTTCTTTGGAGTTTCCCTTGGGGCTAAAAGGCACCCTTGAGGAACCCTGATGGGAAACTTAAAAAAACCCTGAGAGAAGTGGTGCAGAACTTCGTCTCAAAATTCTTGCAAACCTCTAAAGCAATATACCCAGCAGCTCCTACACCTTCAATATATACCTTGGATCATAAGTTCAATCTTGCCATGTCTTTGCAGACATTCAGTGTTGAACTGATATTTCACTAGTATTTGCAAACACTTAAAAGATTTCCCATTAGTTTCAATAATTTCAATTGTATGCAGAAAATCTCTTGATAATCTCATCTACAATATCATGGTATAGTATAGCAAGAGTTTTGCAATACTTACAAAAGTTTTGTTTTAATTTTGACAAATTTTGTATTGAATCCTCGAGTTGACTGAATTAGTCCAAGTGAATCCAAAGTTTCAACATCAATTCTTTCTTTCAGCATATCTCCAGAAACAACTGATGCATTCTAAATTTCAATTACAAATAAACCATCATGCAAGTTACAAACATTGTCACAAGAGGGAGAAGAACCAAATAAATTAATTTTATTTTGTCTTACTGTGTTATTTTATATCATTTCACCCGCATGATTGGTCACTTAATATAAACATGCAATAAAACTAGGACAGTCCAGGAAGGGACTGACCAAAGAAAATCTTCAATAACAAGGTCCTGACAAGAAATTGCATCAAAGAAAAGATTAAGTGACAACTAGAAAGTTATTGCAAATTGACAACTACATGCTAAATAATATGACATGTCAACTTGCATTTTTCCATGCTCACATAAATCAATCAGAAGTTCTCCTGGATAGCCTGTTGCAAGAGCAGGTACAGTGGCTTTGATGTACAGAGCTTGGACTTGAAAACTCTTAAGCAAAGTTTGAATTAACGAGTGGCAAATGGCGATTCGCTATCCGTTTTTGACTTTTCACAGGTTATTTGCTATCCAATAATATTTAAAAAAAATACTGTTTAACTTTTCTTTCATTTTGAGGAGAACATTGTAATTCTAAGCCTTGTGGGTGTTTTAAATATATAATTGTTGTTTGTACACCACGTTTAAGCCAAGTATTTTACGTTAGTTATGACGCATTAAAGGTGTCGATCATGCTTGCTTATACTGTACACTCCTTAATCGAGCAACAAAGATAACTCTAAAAGTTGATGTGAAAGATAGCAGTCCCACGGAAGACAAAATGTTATAGTTACACTATAAACATGTTATTTTTTCAAATGTACATTTTGCTTCAAGCCAATTTTCCATTATGTCCTGAGATTTTTTGTAATTTGACACTCTTAATGTATTTGAATTAATAGTGTGGGCAAAACGTAACAATTTTTTAATACTAAAGCATGTATGATCTTTATGCTTTGCTGTACTAATTTTGCTTGCTTTATATAATGATTTTTAACCATTCTAGAAAGTCTGCAAGGAATTTTTTCTTTATAATTCAACAACTCTGCAAGAATTGTATATCAAAGTTAAACTTCAGCTTTGAGGCTAACAAAGTGACAATGCTTTTCCTGCTGGGCCATTATGGAGAACGGCCTTTTTATAATGATTAAAATATAAAATCACCATTCACTTTATATAAAATGACTTGCTCAGTGCAAATTCACTATTCACTTCCAAATATTTAATTTGAACCCTGCTCTTAAGGCTTGTCCTTGTTGGACAAGTGTTTTAAAAGGTAAAGGCAAATATGAACTTGTAGATGTTGAGATGCCCATTATTAAACTGGGCAGGTGTTCCAAACACTAACAGCAAAATTAAGTGGGTTGCTCAACTTACCACCAACGCCGAAACAAATGTTGTGAAACGATCTTGGTCAGTGTTTCCCATAAACTGCACATCGACATCTGTTTAGCAGGATAGATAGCAAGAGGAACATACTAACACTTAACGAATCTCTAAATTACCATATTAATGTAATTGAAAATTTCATAAAAACAGAGGGGGATAAAGTAATCGGGAACAATTCTTTCGCACCCATGATGGATATGACATCAACCAGCATTGACCTCCTGTCATCATCATTCTAAAAATATAAATTGCATAATGATTCTTTATTTTATAAACAAATATAGTGCACTCTTTCTAAGCAGATACCCCTCTAAGGGGGACAAGGAATTTGGTTCAGAGTGTACTCTTTACAAAGAGCTCACTCTAGTTAACATTAAGACAACACAATCGACAAAATTTAGCACCAAATCAATACTGATTAACAGTAATCAGATTTCCAACAGTCTGTATCCAATGATTAAAAAATGGAGTATCATAAAGACGAGGTACTAGATGTTAGACAATTGATCGCCCCTTCTAATCTAATCTAATTAATTATTGGACTTTTGATCGCTAGATCGATTACTACCATTCTTTGGTCAAGTACAGATTGATAATTCGTAAACAACAGGTCAAAGAAAGTTAACAGAAAATAGATCATCTATGTTAAACATCTACACTCTTGATATTTTTACTCACCACAATTTCAGCTAGTAACTGTACAACTTCATCATGCCCAATCTCATCATTCACCACATATGATATCAGCTCAGAAAACAGTTGTATGAAATCTAAATTTAAGCAACATTAAAACAATATAAGTTATGAAAACTAAGAAAGATATGACAAAAGATATGATTCACTTGAGTCAGCAGCATCTGTTGTTCCATCACTTCCATGTGCCTCATTTGATATTTCGAACGTTTGACAAAGTTTCAATCTACACAGCAACAAACACCACAGTAGTAAACCATATGTTCTTTGGATTCATGTTTATACACATAAAATAAAATCCTTACATCGCCACTTTTCCTTTTTCCCAACTTTTTATATTTGCAAGAGGAATAAGAACAGCCGCCATATTCCACGGTAGGCACGCCGCTTCCCCCAGCTATCACTTGTTCACCCCTTGAACCAGAACCAGTCCCTGACCAGTCCTGATCGAAATGAGCAGACTGCAATGATCTCCTCGTTTAATTAAAGGTTATAAATTCTCCGTTAGTTTTACTTTAAAAAAGTGAAAGATTATATGTTTCCAACAGTGGTTCACTATTTTCTAAAATACTTCTCATTTTACGGCAATATTTTTGAATTTTTCTTCACTGTCTTTCATTCGTTTCACCCAGCCGGTGGAAAATTTTGGGTGCGTGCCCATTGTCACCCGCAAAATCAGGTACTCAGTTGTCGCTTTTTGCTTTGCAAATTTGATGGTGTGTGATAGGGCGAACCGAACATTGGTAAACACTTGACTACCATGATGGAAGTAGCAAGTTGGTATGAAAAAGATGAATGTTTGCGCGCTGCTTACTTTGTGTTAGTTCTTGCTCGTTTTTCATTCTCATGTTTTGTACAAAATGGTTATTTACATCCGGACGAGTATTTCCAGTCTGCAGAAATTATGGCAAGAGCAATTCTTCAAATCAACTCTACTGTCACGTGGGAGTGGCAAGAAGTATTTCCAATCAGAAGTCCTGTATCAGCATTTTTAACTTCTGGTGTTCCTTTTCTGATGCTTAGTTTATTTTCCAAACTTGCAGACATTTCTGCTTATTCGTTAATGATACTTCCACGAATTTATATTGTGTTCATCTCTGTCATAACCTTAGACATCCCTGTTTACTTTATTAGTCGAAGATTCAGATTAAACCCCTTTCACTGTCTTTTTGTGTTGTCTTCATCGTATGTGACACACGTGTTGGCATCAAGGCCATTTTCAAATATGTTGGAGACAGCTATTTTTGGAGTATTACTCATGCTTTTGACATACCCTGGTGAAGAGCATCTGTCAAATGTTAATAAAGACATGGTGCAAGAAAAGTCGAGTTTTTACTTTGTCTTCATTGGAACTTTAACTTCTCTGGGCAGTTTTTGTCGACAAACTTTTCTTGTGTTTGCATTGGTTCCCTTTCTTGGATACTTACTCGCTCATTTAAAAAGAAAAAACTACATGCTACAAGTTGTCAGAAAAATTGTGCTAATGGCGCTTGGTTTCATTTTTGCAACTGTGACTTTTATTTTGTTGGATTCTTGGTACTTTGGTTATTTAAAAGATAAGAAGATTGTGGTTACTCCTTGGAATTTTTTAAAGTACAACTCATTGCATTCTCATACTCATGGACACCATCCTCATTTTACTCATTTGCTCATCAATATGCCACTACTATTTGGACCAATATCAGTTTTATTATACTTGAAGCTTCAGTTGATAGTGTTCAGTGGATTTCATGGTCCCACTCAGAATCCTCAAAGTTGGCATCATGGCATAAACTGTAGGTTTTACAGAGCAATGTTGCTCTTTTGTGTGTTTGTACCTGTATTAATGCTGTCATTGATACCACATCAAGAACCTCGATTTATTATGCCTGTCCTACTTCCTTTGGTATTGTTATTCTCTTCAAAAGTAGTTGGACCAGAATGTTCCCAAACTTTATTCATGTCATGGTCTTTGTGGAATGTAGTTGGTTTTGTATTCTTTGGTATTTTACACCAAGGAGGAGTTGTGCCTTCATTGCTTCACCTTCATAATGTGATCAATCAAAGAGTGCAGAGCTCATCTGGCCCTCTCTGTCATCATGTTGTATATTTTCATACATATATGCCTCCTAAGCATCTCCTGGTATGGCCAAACAAAGCCTCAGTCAATCGACATAAACTTTACATCCATGATCTTGCTGGTAACTCTCATGAAATATTTAATCAAACAATGTCAAAATTAAAGTCAGACTACTGTGCTGAAAACAGAAACATGGTAAGGAACTATTGTTGAAATTTTACAATTTGTTACCATTGCTCTGGCACAGTGGCTCTGGTAACGGTTGGTCACTAGCAATGTCTCTCAACAACCAGAGTATTAAAGTTTCTTAGCAAGAAACTATAATAATTGCTTAAGTAGTTTCTGGTTATTCTACGTATAACCTCTATATTTTGGCAGTTGAGATCGAAAGACTGCTACCCCATGTTTGCGACGACCGCATGGTGATCAAAGCTTAGCAAGCTCCTGCGTGTAAAAAATAATTTCCTCGATTCCACTTTTAGGTAGAACGGAAGAACGCTTTAGCTTTACTAGTTTCCTTGCTTTCCAATGACAAATCATCTCAGAATTCTTAGTCTGAATTACCGTCTTCACAGGCGGGAATTTGGCTGACAAGCAAGGAAACCTGCACTCCTAGGCATATTCCTTAAAATTTACGCTAGTATACTTCGCACTACCAGAGATAAAAAAAAAAAGATTAAGTAATTTACTATTCGTGGGACGTATGTTCCGTCAAATTTGGATTTCATTATTCACTTGGGGGGTAAGCCAGGTTTTCAATTCGCAACGCTCGAAGAATGTAGTAACAGACGACAGACATTTCTTACCGTAATGATTGTTAAAAATTAGAGAAGAGTTTTTTCTGCGAACAGGTCCGTACCACTCCGTACATTGCAGGCTGGAGAGGGTTAAAATGTGAATCTGTTTTCTTGTAGCTGTACATTGCATATCCTGCAACAGTCAAGATTCGTGTTGATATTGAAGACAAATTAAACGAAACCGTGAAGTTCTTTCCTCACCTAACGATGGAAGACCCTCCAAATTTGACTGATATGCTTTTTAATGAAAACGTGTTCCGTACGATTTCTCGTAAGATGAACATTATAGATGTGTGCACAGCGTGTTGGAATCATTTTTACCTCCAAATGAGAAGGCTAAAACGTGAACTTACTTTAAAGGTTAATATTTATGTAGTGTAAATTAGAATACATTATGTCAGTCAAACCCCGCGAAGTAGAAATCCTTGAAGTATGGAGATTTAAGGGCCATACACTACGGTGAAAATTATAGAGGTATCCACAGTGGTGGAAATTAGAAAGCCATGCGCAACGGTTAGAAATAAAGGCCATGCAAAATATGGCTTTTTAATATTCACAGTTGTCAATGTGGGGTGCGTTGTCAATCAGCCACTCCCGAATTTTGTGTACTTTAAGAAAGCATTTAAATCTCTATAACATATGAAGTTTCAGAGATTTCAACGAAATATAGGTACTGAGAAATGACCAATACAAAAAATTAATGCATGCAATGCCGCGAATGTGGTGCAAGTGCACACGAATTAGACACAATGCAAAATGTACTTCAGTTTAGGCGTTAGCACTCGTGAATTTTATATCGTTCGACAGAGCGTTGAAGTATCTACAATAAACAAATTTGTCGACATGTGTACCGAACAGGTAACGAGAGAAAAAACAAGATTGATAAATACTGCCAAAGCTGCCTCCCACTCCGTATGTGTTGACCCCACAATAAAGGATTTTTGTCCCCCAGTAAAAAAGTCCTTTCTATTAAAACAAATGAGCAAAAATCATACTGAAATAGCAAGAAATCAATTCTGAGAAGTTCATAGCCCACAAGCCTTTACATATTCGCACTTTTCTCCGCGTGAATATCTTCATTCTTTTTGTAGTTGGACCCTCCACCGACAAATCCTTAAAGGCCAGTTCACACGGACGATTTTTCCTGTGATTTTGGGTGCGATTTTTTCTGCTGACGTGACGGCGATTTTAATACGCGCGCGTGTGAACAGTATGCAATTTTGAAGCGATATTTGTGGCGATTTGGATCGCAATTTTGACAAGACATCATTTTAAAAAGAGGATAATCACATGTACACTTACTGCGTTTCGAGATACAGGTTTTTCTTTATCCAGCTGGTGAAATTCTGCACTGTCCGTCTTGTACAGGCCCGAATATTCTGCCCATTTGCTTTTCAAAAGTTCTTTTAATCTTTAATGTATTTATTTAAACACGGTAGCCTATTCAGCAAAATATAGACCGTCTGATTTTCAAAGGGCTGCGTAGTTAAACTATATTTATAAACTAATACTATAACTATTATTAACACATTATTTGCAAGATGACCCAGTTATGGGATACAATATTATGGAGTTGGTACAAAAGATTAAATTTGCCTCTTAAATGTTGATAAAGATATTCCTTCTGAGTCCAAACATTTTTTTCTTTTTTACTTTTTCCTTCCATTTCCCGTTTTTTTTTGGCTGTTTTCGAAACTATCAGTATGTGCATTTGAATTCGCCTTTTTTTCGTGCGAAATCATTTACTTAGAGAGAAGGCGTACATTAAATTTGTTGAAATGCGGTAAAAATCGCAGCCATGTCGCAAGGAAATTCGAGCAAACTCGAAACCGCTGCGATTTAGATGCGGTTTCAAAACAGCACATCGCTTCGAAATCGCATGCTGTTCACACACGCGTATTAAAATCGCAGTGGCGTCAGCAGAAGAAATCGCACCCTAAATCGCAGGAAAATCGCCCGTGTGAACTGGCCTTAAGAGACCCGGATCAAAGTTGCCAAACTCGCTTTATATTGCGTTACTGACATATACAAAATTTATTTTTAAGCCGGCTATAGACCAGCGAGTTTTTCTGTGACAATTTTTACTAATAATAATAATAAATTTATTCACAAAAACAGCATTACAAGTATTTATGAACTTCTAACAATTTACGATTGAGTCAACGTTTATGATATATTGGTAAATGTACGTATGTAGTGATATATGTTTGCACATATATTTGCACATATACCTTTGCACTTTTACCGTACATGTACGTATGTGTATATTGGAGGTGACAGGTCAATTATAAAGGGTTAGCTAATTTATCATGACAATATTTCGATACTATTTTCATACTAGATTTATCGCGAATATTTAAAGTATAACCAAACATTTCCCTGGTGTTAAACAGGTGGAAAGCTTTACTAACATCGTATATCTCGTTTATAAAATTATATCTGAGCCGTAAATTTCTCATTTGTGCAGCTCATTAAGTAGTGGTAGTCATCACCAATTTCATTATCATTACATAAAATACATTTTCAGTCTTCGTGAGGATTTTTATTTTAACAGATTTGAAGTTGGTAATTTTGTGTTACTCAGTTGAATCTTTTCCTCCTAATAGAACGTAAAAACTTGAATGGATAGCGAAATTTTGTCAAGAATTTTCAAATCGCATATTTTTAATTAACATAAAATTCCTAAAGGCAACTGATTGATAGTTATGTTTCAAATTATAACTTGCAGCTTTGCCCAACAAAGTGTTTGAGTATTTTTCGCTCCAGATTGACAAGTTTAATTCATAGGTACAATTCAACCACAATTTTTTTGTTACTTATTTTTGATCGTCTGAACATGTGAGCAAGTTTTTGTCACCATATATGCTGGTAGCCATGCCCAAAATAACTTCAACAAAGATTTTTTGAAAACACGTTCTGAGCAAAATCTTTACTTTGCCAATTTTTACTGCGACAAGTACACTTGTTCAAAATCAAGCACGTTTGTTTTGAACTAGTGCATTCGTCACCGTAAAAATTGGCAAACTTGTGCATACAAAGAAAAACTTCTCAAGTAACTTGGGTTAGGTAGAAAACGCGGACAAGCGGACATGCGGACACCAAGAAAAAGAAATTCCCGTTATGTCCGCATTTTCCACTTTAGTGGAAAACGCGGACACATTAAATAATGCTCGGAAATTGCATAAAAACCTTAGAATATTTATATAAGAGATTTCCCATCATATGACGTTTAGTTAGTTTAAAAACTTTAGTTCTTCAAAAAAAGATTAACAGTACCGCATGAGATATTTTAATTAGGCGATTTGACACATGCAAATGATATCATTTGACATGTGTGAAATGCTCTACAAATTCTAACGTCTATATTCACAATATAAACATTATCAATATTTAAGCCGTTTACGCAGTCAGTCGCGCCTAAAAAATGGTTTTCTTGTTTAGTAAACTTACTGTAAGTTTGTAATATTAGTTTTGTAATAGAGTTGAATAAAAGGGGACGTGGACTGTCAAACTGAATTATTATGTCTGCGTTTTCCACTAATGTGGAAAATGCGGACATAACGGGAATTTCTTTTTCCTGGTGTCGGCCATATGGTGTCGGCAGTCGAATTGTCCGCGTTTTCCACCTAACCGGTAACTTTTCACCACCACTGGTCACCGCAGAAAAAATATTTGGATTGTGGCCACATTTCCGCATGGCAGGTTGAGGAATTTCTTTTCAAATCAGAGGAATTTGTTTCTTTTTGATAAGGAATTCGAATAAGCTGCCGTAACCACGTGGTCGTTACTTGCAGCAACAACAACTTAAAATGTCGAGTTCATTCAAGTTTCGCCAAGTGTTTACTTTCATCTTAACATGGTTATCTTATGCTTGCACTTATCTTCTTCGAAAACCTCTTGGTGTTATCAAACCTGACCTTGAACATTCTCTGCATTTGAACAAGACTGAAATGGGATGGCTTGATGCTTCTTTTCTTTTTCCCTACGCGGTGATGCAAATGTTACTGGGGGGATTAGGAGATAAAATTGGTGCAAGAAAAGCTTTGACTATTAGTTTGGTTGGTTCGGCTCTTTCAATGGTAAGTTTGTCCTTCAATCGAACAACATCCTAACTTTGCAAAACCTCTAACAAGTAGGCAGCCGCCCTTTGGGAATCGACTTTGTGGCTGCAGTCTGCTACATAACTAGTGGTATGCAAAAAGTAGACTTTGGCGTAAGGGTGATGTTGCATGCATTAACTATGGAGCAAACAAATCAACTTTTGAAGCATTATTAGCTCAATTTTTGCTGCAGCTCTTGTACAATGATTGTGCCAAGTGCATTGTGCAGGCTCGGCATGCATGTTTGTCTCAGTAAGTTTAGGATTTTACAGACCTCCCCCAGGCATTGCCTGCATTTGACGTTTTGATGAAAAAATACTACAAGTGGCCCACCACGAGTGCGAAATTCTACAAAAGCCCCACTGATGGGACTGGTGATAGATGCAAATACCTCAACCTCGGAATGACATGCTAGACTTCAGAAGAATTATTGCCAGTTGTTTTCTGTAACTGTAAACCATTATAAAACAGCCAGGTTAAAGCATTTTGTCATATGAATTATCAATCCATGTTTATCAAAGTATGCTCAAATGATTGGTGTATCTGCACTATAATTTAATACAATGGTCTGATGCATTTACTACAAATTTCCAAATTTAATCAAAGTGACTTAGATGGCTTTATTGAGAAGTGCAAATTTTTCAAGCTAGCATTGTCTACTAGACAGAGATATGCCAAAACTGTAGACTTTGAACTTGAAACAATCAATGAGCTAGAAAGCTGTGTGAAGCACTGAGTGACAACCACTGGATAATGCATGCATACTATTTGTTTAATGCAGTTAAGTAGACAATATAATTTGTTGCTTGGTACTGTTGCCTTTGTGCCCCAGGCTAATTAATGTAGGTTTGGATGGTTTCACCATCTTCATGCATGCAATAGTTGAAAAATGTGGAATTTTTTTGATATCTTTCTTAAACCAAGCTCTGAAATTAGACCTCTATTGATTGTAGCAACCGGAACTGAGGATTCTGTACCTCACCAATACAGTGATATATAGTAACACATGAACAGCTATTATCTGTAATGTAGTTGCTGTTTTTTCACGTATAGTGCATACTGGCACTGATTTCTTGCTTGTTGTTTGGCTTTAACTGTGCATCTGACTGCTCAACCTCTCTGCCCTAAATGCACCCAGAAAATCAGCATTCAACAAAACAGTGAGAATGGTAGGAAAAGGTAGCCAATTACGCATGTATACTTCATTTTGATTTGTGATATGTATAAATATGTTCAATCTTGCAGATATCATTTGGTTATTGGAGAAATTACTTAGTGCTAGCTATGCTTCTCTTTCTAAATGGAACGTTTCAAGCAACAGCATGGCCTAACTGTGTTAAAGCTCTTACTCTATGGTACTCAAGTGAACATCATGTTTCTGTATTTGGTTTGTGGGGAACATGCATTTTTGCTGGTGGAATAATTGGAACATCACTGACTGTTTACCTACAATTTTCTTATTCTCCCAAGTTAGAACTTGTTTTTATGATTCCGTCTGCAATTGTGCTATGCATTGGTTTGCTAGTTTTTTGCGTGCTAAGGACACCATCTGAATTAAACATATCAAGTCAAATTCCTCAAGATAACACTCAGATAGAAGAAATAAGTTCTGATCAAAATGTAAAACCTTTAAGTTTTTTGGATGTTTGTCAGTTGAAAAACATTCCTCAGCTTCTGGTAGCAGTAATATGTGTTAAACTTGTGCGGTATTGTCTGTACATGTGGCTTCCGATGTATCTTCACAAAGCTCTGAAGTACAGTAAGGCACAAGCAGGAATGTTGTCCACAATATTTGAAGTTGGGGGAGTTCTAGGATCTGCTTTAATTGGAGTATTCATCAATAGGTTGGTTATAACCACTATAATTGTAAAATATACTTAATCAACTGTAATACTGTTGATTCATTCGTGAACAAAATATTTCTCGATTAGCAGCAAAGATAAAGTATTAAATATTATAAGGATACTGAATGATATCATATTGCAATTTGGATATATTGGATTGTGCAGTCATACAAATGTTTCGTTTAAGCAGTTCTAACTTTTAAACATGTGCTTTACGTAATCCAGGAGAGAGTTTTGGGGTGACCGGAAATCATAGGCGTATGGGCTTCAAAATTATAGGGGGGGGCGTACGTCAGTCTGCCCCTCAGTGGTCTGCCCTACAAACGCTGAAGGCGCGAGAACTTCTAGGGGGGATCCGGGGGCATGTTCCCCCGGGAAATTTTGAAAAGTGGAGTCTCTAAAATGCTATTTCCTGCGTTCTGGGTATGAGATTTTTTGCACGGAGCGAGTAAAGAACGACGAGAAAATATTAGGAATATATAGACGAGAGCAATCTTTCATAACCGCATAGTGGACCACGTTGCTACATTTTAAAAGCAAAAATGTATGATTTTCTTTAAAAGTATAAAGCCTATTCACCATCTTCAATCCTTTACGGGAGACGTCTATGGGGTGCCATATCCGCCAAAATTATATAAACACGATATTATTATTCATTTTTCGCACTATTTAGATAATTTAACATTATTTGCTACCTTATTTTTATAATTATTTAGATTATATTTTATTATCCAGCTTACTTTTATTATGATTCAGCTATTTTTGTATTATTCAGCTTGTATGTATTATTATTCAGCTAAATTTTTATTACCCAGGTTTTTTTTTGTTATTATTCAGGTTGTTTTTCATTATTCAGCTTCAATTTTACATTAGCCAGAGGTCTGGGACTAGTGCGGTCATATCGACCAGTTTGAACGCGTCGTTCAAACGTAAACGTACTGTTGTACTGTATGACCTGTGCAAATTTTGATCGTAAAACCTTCAAATTTTATGTAAATGGCCAGACCGTGT
>JAOBYK011005312.1:0-24222 GCA_025434845.1 Phenganax subtilis | reverse complement strand
AATGATTATGCTTAGGAAAAACATAATGTGCTTTTCTTACACCAGGATTATTCTTCAAGAAATAACTTATTGCTTCTCTGGTATGTTTTAATTTATACTTCCAAACTTTCTTTGTAGGAATATTCTTCTGAATTATCTTTAGATCATTTTTATTTATAAAAGAATCAAGTTTTTTTGGATATCTCAAAAATCTCTTCATATGATAATAAAAATAATACTTAGAAATACTTGAAATAACTTTAGGTTGGTTTAATTTATTAATATGTTCTAAAGACATTCCAGATTTATAACTTAAAACATAAGATGCCGCTAAACTTGTAAAATAAGAATCTTCTAAATAATTAAATTTTGATTTTGTGACATCATCACCGGGATTTCCCCATTTAATATTAAGAGGTTCAAGTTGACAACTAAAATAATCTTTTTCATTCACATAAATATTAAATTTTTCAAAATTTTCAGAGACTTTATTTTTAGTTTGTTTTTAAAAAAATTTCGTTGATTTTTAATCTTCAAATTTGAGTCGGAAAGTACAATTTGAGAACAAAATAAAACGGAAAATCGTAGATTTTCGATCTTCATTTTTGGTTCTGAAATGATCATTTGAGAACAAAATAAAACTGAAAAAAGTTTAGGGAGGCGGATTATAGAGGTAAATGAAAATGTGCTACAATCGGCCTTTTTACATCTACTGCTGTGATGATGAAATCCGTTCTTTTTGACTATAGTTCAAAGTTTGTTCGGTATAGCTGGAAGTGCCCATCAGTTTAGTAAGACAATCCCAATCCATTAAATGTTTTTCGCTTTGTTTAGTAATTTGAGCGGTGATAAAACACCGCTGTCTTCATGGGCTTGTGGTACAAATACAAGCTGGACGAACTTAAAACAAGGATTTAAAGACTTATCACTTCATTTTGAAAAAGCTTCTGAAGTGGCTGCTAAACAGGTGAGTATTTTCCCATTCTCAAAGGCTTTTTTCATAACTTTTTATAACATTATTTTGTTGCCGTATTTTCTTGATCAACCGACTTTCCTCCAAGAATCGCCTCGAATTAAGATAAGCGTTCTGTCGATTAATCGCCCGTTGACCTGAAATAAGCGCATGGTATATAAAGCATGTTGTAAGAAATAGAGAGCTTTAAAGCAAGCGGTGTTTTTGCAATATGCACGTCAACCCGAAATACACTTGATATTTTTCACCAATCACTGTTCCTGGCCCAGACTTTTGACGTTTTTCATGCAGTTCGTGCTGTCAAAAATGTCGCTTGCTTAAACTCACTAATGACTGCTTCATGTTTACATGGTTTTGTACGAGCGCCCTTACTATTGTCGCTGGGCGCCCGGGTTGCTTAATCGACAGATCAGGACATTTCCCAAAACTTTGTAATAACACTACAAGTGAATTATTTTGCAGTACATGTCAGACGAGGAAGGCTCAGCTGAACATTTGGCTTATTTTCTGGAAGTAACGACTGCGTACAAGGTAATGTACGATATTGCCTTTTTTAGTTCCAAACTGTCCTAACTTCGTTCCAGACATTAGTAATCGACATATTAGTCCAAAAAATCATTTTTAAATGGTAGAAACAAGCATGTAACAATTTGAAAATTCCCGATATCTATAAAACAATATAGCTTTTTGCTTGTACCAAATGATAGTTCATTTAAAGGTGTTTGACTCTCAACTGAAATAGCGAGTTTTTTGAAAATTTTGTAATTTGAAATTTTTTCCCCTTACTTGTTCACGAAATATTTCGAAGCTTCCAAACATATTCCTAAACATCTCAAATTTGTCCCAGGTATAAATTGTCAGTACAGTCGTAGAAACAGGTTCTCAACAATTTGAAATTTTCGCCTCAAAGTGCAACGCTGATGTACGTTTGTTAGAAACTATTACAATGTTTTTCGACTATGTATGTTTTAGGAGCTTTGCAAACGGTTGGAAAGTGGCGTATTGAAAGACCATCAACACGCCTTGCAAAAGATGCAGCAAATCAAGAAACGTCAAATTCATGCCCAGGCCCGAGGCCAGGAACACTCGGCCATTGACGAATTGGAGTCACGGATCGTCCAACAGGAAAATGAAATTTCTAACATGGAAACAAGGAATTTCTTTTCTCTTCATTGTGCTCAACTCGAGACGCAATTGGTTCACGCGAATTTGAATATTTTACATATTGCTTTCAAGTCATTGGTTGCTTCACAAGTAGTGGAACATCAGGAGGTGAGCTTTTGGTAACCATATGTACAATCCCTGACCTTGATATAGACAATTTAAATATATATTGCAGCTCTTCTTTCAATGATTCAATTATTATAAACATGTACGATTCTTTATCTTGATGTAGCCCCTTTCAACTATTCTCTTCTATTTGTCTTCTCAGTTGACTGCAGTATGGCAAGCAATGGTATGGCAGGCAGAAAACCTGCTTTGCAATCCGGATCAACCTGTTTCACCGCCATTATCACCTGTATGAATTGAATATTTGAATTAGAATTGAATGTTTTAACTTTGAATTAGACACACAGAGGAAGTATTATAAATAATGATGAATGGTATCTACCATGTTACAGCGCAAGGCTCGGCCGTTTATTGTGGCCATGCCTTCCATTTGCGTGGAAATATAGAGAGGAAACGCGTTTGAATAAATATATTTACCAGTGCGCATAATAATCAATCAGTTGGAGCTAACGGAACTGTCTCTAAATATTATAAACATCAGACAGACAAGCGGGCGAGCAGACAGACAGACGAGTGCCAGACGAACAAGGCAGATAGATAGACCAGACTAGACAGGCAGTCTAGACAGACCCGACAGGTAGAATGGACACCAGGGCCGGTTGTTCGAAGCTGGAATTAACCCAAGATTATGCTGACCAGTTTTTTAACAGCTGACCCCCGGACCGGACAGTGGGATAGACTATGGAAAAGACTATGAACAGACAGACAGACAGCGAGTCGTCGATATTTCAGGGGGGTCGATCATTTAAGAATGAAGAAATATGGCGTGCTTCTGGTTGAATTTGTTGTTAATTGATTCCTGGACCTTGAAATCGTTGCGAATATTGTAAGGGTTAACATAATGAGTCAAGAACATGCCGTGTGGAAGAGATGGTCAAGCAGGTAGTAATAGAATTATCTATAAAGAATTTGAAACAGTACCATTACCAAAACTCAGGCAGACATGTCTACAGAGTACAGGTTACACAAGTAGGTTTTAGACTCATTGGGCTAGTTCTTTTATAAATGAAATGGAAAATTGCGTATAAGATGAATAAAGTTACCAAAATTTTAAGTTTTATAGTATTAAATTAGCTTTCAATTTAAACTTGAATACCATACTGTTGTGATAAGTCGTTTACCATACTTTAAACTAAACTATGCTTAAAGATAGTTTGTTGATGTTTTGTCAATTAAGCCTTGAAATATTTTTAAAAATGAATCTCAAAAGATGCTTGCAAATGAACAACTGTCTCTCATGATCTTGAATAATGGATCTCCTCATCATCGGCATTTAACGCATCTAGCAGCCAATCTGATTGGTTCTTGCTGGAAGTGGCTTTATAGTAGTTGCCGTTTATTGGGAATCCATGGTTTTCATCTGGTGCTGAAATAAGGTACTGCAGTAAAGCCATGACAAGGGAATACACTGCACAAACTGCTGCAGCACATTGGAAAACTTTTCCTGGACCATACAGTTGATAACCGATCGAGGTTAGGATGCCGCCTAAACCCATGCCCAGACCGTAGTACGAGGCCGTGAAAAGATTCTGCATTGATCGCTCAAATCCAATTGGTGCGACTAAAACAGCTAAAGACATTGAAGTTAACCATATTGATGATGATGTCACAACGTGTAGCAGCTCGATTGGGAGTATTAACATTGGGTTCGTAGTGTATGAATACAACATGAATCGAACAGCAAAACCAAACATTGATATAAAAAATATCCACCCATGTCCAAGCCAATGGATTAGGTACTTTGTGAGGAACAATAGGGGTATCTGGGACAACCCGGATATTAGGATTATTAACCCCATATGTAGCTCTGTGCCACCTAGGTCTTGCACATACCAGAACAGGTAGGTGGATATTACTGATTGGGCAGTGCCAAGAATTGCCATGGCAAAGATAGTGACAATAGTATTTGCACTTCTGCAAGCAGTTTTTAGAGCACGACAGAATTTAAATTTGGTCGCGACTTTCTGTGATGGTACTTTCATAAGAACAGCAAATATTAGAGCTGTTGTTGCAAATAGCAGATGGAATCCAAAATGCAAATCAAAGGCATTTCGTGACAAGTGGAAACTGCAAGGCAACTTGTAAACAACAACTGCTGCTAGCAATGACATCAAACTCCATCCAAGGCAACTGCATAGTCGTTGAATATTGTAATTAGCTTTATATTCTTTGATAATCGACAAGCTTACTAGTTCGTGTAGTGGCTTTGCAGGACTTGTTAAAAATGTCCCAATGACAACAACCACCAAAAATGTCAAGAATTGTGTGTTGAATTTTAAACCGATGCTTCTGTAAAGGTCTTCTTCAATTTTATTTGTAAAGTTAAACATGGCGCTGTTGCGATGTGTGTGTTTCTCTGCTTCGTGGTGGAGTTTCATACTCTTGTTGTAAGCAAACAGTGCAGACTCAAAACTAACATTCACAAGTGTTGGTTCATTGCTTAATTCCACACAGTTTGGTCGACTGTCGTTTTGGTACTTTGCAGTAAACAAAAGGGCCAAGTTGGCCAGAGCACCAAGCAGTACAGCTAAAATGAGGACACATTTTCTTGAATTCATCTTGCTTGCCATAAAGGACAAGGTTGGAGCCGACCAAAACAAAACGAGGTATCTTGTGGCCACCAAAAAGCCAGATTGAACTGCTGACATGCCATTTAGACGAAAAAATATTGGTAGATATGGCATTAAACAACCCAAACTTGCCGAGTAAAAAAATACGAATAATTTTGGAGTCAGGAGGAAGCGATGCGATCTGCCATAATTTTTGTCGAATTCCAAATACATTTTCAGTATTTTCTCACACAAATGTCTTTCTAAAAGCTAAAGCTCTTGTATTTTGAGTTCTATAAAATTTAACTTGGATGGCCTTTGACTAATAGCTGTGAGTTAAAAAACCATAGCATCCTAAAGTATACGTAAAACATTTCAAACATAAAGAAATTTGCATATTCAAATATTTTTCATACGTGATAATTAAAATCGTTGTTGTATCCTATTTGTATTCGTCAGCTTCAGGGCTATATGTTTTGAATACTGATGTGATGTATATAATTATATGTCAGTGGTTTTGAATATTTATTCACTTTTTGAGAAGCTTTATTAAACAGTGTATTAAAAGGTTAATGTTTTATTTCGTTGAAAACTCTTCTGTGTCATTTTTCAAAGTATAAAAATGCAAATGTTCTGCGATTTGGATCGTGCCAGTGGCCAATGCTGACGCCATGTTTGGTTTCCAACAAATTGTCGGCCATTTTGAATCTTTACCAACACATTTTTAACACATATGGTTAAAAAATATCAAGTAATTTAAATTATTTACATCTAATTTAAGCTATCTTCCGACAGACGAACTTATGCTTAAATTTTTGAAGAAAGTCCAATCCTAAACGGATTTTTCTCAAATGCACAATTCAATTTACTGTAAATACTCGCGCAAAATTTTTCTAGTATTTATATTGATAGAAATATTTTACTAGTATTTTTCGTCTGCTAGTGATTTTTCTCGGTTTAAAAATTTTCAGTGAATTTCAAAAACAGTCGAAAACAAAGCGAACTTTAAACATTTCTTTTGCCTAATTGTGCTTAACTTTTGCATTCAGCGGCAAAGCAAAAAATTATGTATCCTTCTGTTAAATTTCAACGTGCTGCTAGTAATTTAGAGACTTTCAAAGAAGTCAAGAAAAGTGACATTTCAGTGATTTCACATTGTAGTAAGAAAAGCACTCTTTCTGGTGCAGAAGCGAAAGAGTTTTATGAAAGTTTACTTGGAAAAAGTGATAAAACTCGCAGGAAATGTATGTTAAAGATGAGTAAAAGCACTAGAAGGAAGAGAAAATTCGAAAGGGATTGCTCTTTTGATGCTAATAAAGTTAATATGAATGAATCAGTTATTGGGAAAGATAATAAGTTGACATCTGACATTAGACAAGAAAACTTATTCCTTAAAATGGCCCAAGATGGTGATGTTGAAGGACTTTGTCAGATACTCAAAGACAAAACAGTCGATATTAATACAACAGATCGATTTGGATGGACTGCTTTGATGTGTGCTTCGAAAAGCAGACATTGGCCATGTGTTGAGTTCTTGCTTAAAGAAGGGGCTGACGTCAATGTCTGTAATAATATAGGTGAAACTACAATGGATATTGCAAAACAATCGGGAATATCTGACGTGTTTCATGCAAGTCGAAAATCAAAATATTTGCAAAAGTTTGATGACTCTGAAATTCCAGCTTCTATGATGGAAAAGACTTGCGATGTTTGTAATGCAAAGTTTTATGGTTCAAAGCAAAAGCATGATACATCCACAGCACATTTGTTCAACTGCCAGTATAAGTCTGAAAGGACTGTTTATCATATATCTGAAAATAATATTGGGTTTAAGTTAATGAAGCAAAAAGGGTGGGATCAAGAAAAAGGTAGGGTTGGAAAATAGCCTGCAAACCTTAAGGCCTGTTTACATGGATGATTTTTGCTGTCATTTTTCTCCTCTTAGCGTATGTGATCGAGTAGGTTGATTAGTGAGTGGAAGAGCAAAATTGTTAGGCCAAGAATACTCACCAGTTATCCACTCTTTCACATCGTTCAACAGAAGAAAAATTGCATTGAAACTTTCCCGAGTAAATGGGGTTATAGTACCACTGATGAAGTGTAAACTTTCAAAGTGTCTCCGTCAAGGTCAGGGATTGTACATATTTTTAATATATAAGTTATTTAAACAGTTGAAGATAGAATTCATACGCTTATGAGAAGATATATTGCAGTTCTTCTTCAAATGAGTAGAACATTACTTTTTTCAACATGTTTCATCTTTTTAATACATTGTTTCGTACTTTTTATCCTCTAGGTCTTGGCCCAGAGGGAACAGGCCGAAAATTTCCAGTCAAAACGATCTTGAAACAAGATCGTCTTGGCTTGGGAAGCAAGCACAAAGACAAAGCAAAGATTACACATTTCTCAGCACGAGACAGCAGTGCTGTGGATAGCACGAAAGGTAAAACTACAAGTGACAGGTCGAGATTTCCACGCAAAAGTTGGAAAAAGGAATGCCAGCGAAAACAGGATCAGGAACGAAAATGGGAACATAATTTGAGAGTTTATATGAATACAGAATGACTACAAAAGGTAAAAAATTTCTATTTACACTTTTAATGTTAAATCAGAAACACATTTCATTAAACCATTTGGGGCACAGTGGTGTGCCCCACCTTGTTAATTTTACTTTGCCTTAATTTACCAAGTGTAGTCTAAGATAATTATGCATACTTTGTCATATAGTTATTCATACAATCTCATATCTGGAGTTGCTCATCTTGTAACATACCAGTCTCGTAAAAACACATCATCTCGTTTCCTTGACGATTCTAGTTCAACATGGATAAATGGCTCACGCCAGTGCAACATGTATACCACACATTCATCAGTAACCAAAGATTTCACCCATTCCAACAAACGATTGGAAAAATTTAGACAAACACCACCAGACCACATGTTATGACTTTGGGCAACCAAACTGGGGATTTCTAGTGTTCTAAATGTTTTAAGTTTTGTGACGATTCCATCATCGTCTCGAAAACCACAAATGACTTTTGGAATTCCAGCCAAGAATGACTGAGCCCAATATTTTAATAACTTGTATCTCTCAAAAGACCATTGCATACGGTCATTCTGGATAATTCTGCTTGTTTTTAACTCAAGATAGTTTGAAGGAGGTGAAAAACTTTTAGAGTCAGTTTTTATGCAACAATCAACCTCTGCTCCTACAACCAACGAGTGCTTATTAAGCCGGCATCGAACTACTGAACAAAATGCTTCATTATTATTAATTGGTTCATTAGTGGTCTTAGGTTTGGTCATCACTGTCGGGCTTGTTACATAGTCTTCGAATTTGTAACCCCAATAGCTCATTTCATCCTGGCGTTCTGATTGGTCTATTCTACGTTGTTGGGCTTCCTGTGTTTCCACTTCACTCATGTAGATTGTTCCTTTGTGTAGAGATAATGCCATATGCCATGGTTCTTTTCTTTCGTATGGGGTGCAAAGGATCTTGGTCATGTGGCCTCGCCAAGTTACAAAATCTGTGTAGAGACTGGAAAAGAAATAGTTCAATTCAAGTTCACATATGTAGAGACACAATGCCCACGAACCCTACTTTGTTATTTAACCTGATTTTGTAATAAATAATCTACACAACAGCAGACAATTTTACTTGTCAGGGTGAGGTTTTTGCTACTTTCAAATTGACTACACTAGCTGCTTCAATACAAAAAGAAACAAGGCACTTGGCGCACTACATCTGATCTTGCTTCGTTGTTTAACTCTATCTATATAAAACGCCAGGCTCCATTACTCTTATTTTTACAAAAATGGTTGATTTATTCAACATAATAATTTATTCTTAGACCTTTTATCATTTTTCGATGAATTCTTGCTTAATGCAAACTGTTCAGGATGTTTCTGAATCCATTTCAACAAGTGATCGAGTCGATCCTTTTTATCTTCGTCTCGGCGTATGAACTCTTTGTAGCCCACTCTTAGATCAAAATTCACGAACTCTGGAGGCGTGTAAAAGCGTAGTCGACTGTCGTCATCTAAAAATTCCCGTCTCTCATTCAAGGAAAAGTATCCAACTTGCTTTGGTTGTCGAAAATATGGGCTTTCACCTTCAAATTTGTCCAAAGGAAGGACGCTAAACTTTGATATTAGTTTATTTTCGGCGGCCATTTTGTTTGTTTTTAACCACACTATTGAGTTGATTTGCGAGTTGATCGCAATGTGTAGCTGGACTATTAGACTAAGGCCAAAGTATTTGAACACGTCTCTAAAGTTCGTTATGTCTAATGCTTCACGTTTCAATCTCTGTTGTTATGTACATTGCAATAGAGAGAATTGGATGCCCTATTACTGTATTATGCCATCATAGCGTTTCGTAAATTTCTTCAAGTGATAGCCATACCGTAACAAACAAAGTAGTAATGCAATGTCATGTTGTTGTGGGACCATCGTGGGACATACTCAGGTGGATGAATGTTATGTATTGATAGCCACACCATGACAAACGGGTCTCCAATCGTCAAGTATACTGTCTTTCGCTCTCAGTTGCCCTTTCCCCCCCCCCCCCCCCCCTCTCATCCTGAGTAATTATCCGAACATAATAGTTTGTCACGGATGTGAAAAAAAAATTGTCGTCCTTTTTTCGTTGTTACTGCAAGCTAATCACCATTTCCTGTCAAAACCAATGGCTGCAAACCCATCTACTACAGGCAAACCTGTCTCACAGTGCAGCCATTTGCAAACGCTCACCCTTGCTGACATGCGTCAATACTCATTGAATCTCATTTTAAATACGATGAAGTCTACGACTCTGGCAAATTTAGATCAATCATGACCGGCTTCTTGCAATTGCTTATCATAATTTTCCCTATCTACCCCTGCAGAGTAGATTAGGACGACAACTCGCACAATCTGTTGGTATTTCTGCAAAAATTTCCCCTTATATTTCCATTTTGGTAACTTTTCTTCATGTTTTGCAATGAATACTAGCCGAATTTTGAAGTTCTGGTATTGCTAATCGCTTTTTCCTATCACAAAATATCAACAGTAATTTGCAGTGTTTGTTTTTAGCTTGGTTTCCTGTGGTGGCATGATATGAAAATTTGATTGTGAAATCGTCATGCCCGGCGTAGCAAATGTTGCATAGTAAACAGCACATTAGGTAGTTCTCTTTGTGCCATTTTGTTATTGTGATTCTGCTCGGTTTATTGCCTTGGTACGTCTCGATAAAGGCGAAAATAATACTGTTGTAGTGTAGTACATTACAAGCAACATGTTTTGAGTGTGGTTAGCGTAATCTTGTAACATTTTCCTGCATTCTGATTGGCTGAACCCCGCAGAAATAGCAACATTTACTCCGTTTAGAATAACTACCTGAGTAACACCAACCAAATTTGGTGTCAAGGCATGAAAACCGTAACCTTTGACTTGTGAAACAATGGAGTGTGATTGTTAACCAATCAGGAGATTGCTTTTCGACCATGCTGGTATTATATGAGACTATTTCCCGAGTTTGGGAGTTGTCTTTGCGGCTAACTGTCAGCAAAGAGGCTGTACTTGTTTTACGCCGTTCTTCCTCATCGCTGTTGCAGCTTTTTTGCTTTGCAAATTTTTTCAAAATGTCTAGTGAAGATCCAGAACAGTATCTCCGTCCAACGGACAAAGCTACCATGCTAGAACGCACCAAAACGTTCGATGCTAAAAAATGGTTGTGGATTCCGGATGACAAAGAGGGCTACTTGGCCGCATCTGTTGCCTCGACAAAGGGTGATATGCTCACCGTTGAGACTTCTGCTGGCAAGGTATTGGAGTATAATTGATATATTTCCACCTAAATGCTAAAACTATGTCTATTGTCTTGTGCAAATTGTACCATAGCGTTGTAAATTCGTCCCAATGTAACACAGATACATAATATCTGTTAATGGGATCTATTGTCAAAATATGGTAGTGTTGCACAAGAAAAATTCGTGCCAATGCCTAAAACTTTGCACGTTTTCGTGTAGAAAATTGAAGTCAATAAGAATGATACGCAACAAATGAACCCACCGAAGTTCGAGAAATGTGAAGATATG
Source organism: Phenganax subtilis (assembly GCA_025434845.1). Lineage (NCBI taxonomy): Eukaryota > Metazoa > Cnidaria > Anthozoa > Malacalcyonacea > Clavulariidae > Phenganax > Phenganax subtilis. The sequence goes on along the minus strand of JAOBYK011005312.1, from coordinate 13,354 downwards.
GCCAGTTTGACCTATTTGAACGAAGCCAGTGTTCTGTATAACCTCAAACAACGTTATACGTCTGCTCTAATTTACGTAAGTTAAATTTGTATTTTTGTACCTATTTTGTGCGTAATAGTATTGTGTAAAGTGCTTGATAGTATAATAAAACGTATATTAAAACGGGACACCTTATACTACCATTTATTTGCGAAATAAAACACTAATACCGGCTATGTTTTATATTCAATGTTGACTACATGGTAGTCTAATGTACTACCATGTTACCAATCCTAAATTTTTTCGAATGGCTTGTTTTCTGTACTGTTTACATATACACTTTGAAGCTCTGAGTAATTTGTGTTTAATATGTTAAATAGGCGTTCATGATCGTTTAAAGTTGAATTTTGACACCAGTCTGTCCACCATGTTTGCTTGCATTCATTAAAGAACAAACTAACTGTCTCTGTGCGCGTGTTCCACAATTCCTTCTACAAACATTTAAAACGCAAACACTTTCAAATATGGGATTCTTAGCGTTTGCATGACAGCTGAAAAGCGTCCCTTGACTACAAAATTCAAAACAGATATCATCGCAATTAGCATGACAATGTTCTGAGCCTATTGAAAGTTGTAAATATCGTGTTCAATTGAGTTTCACTATGTTACAAAGTTATGACTTTGTGACATGCTAATTTCAGTATATTTTCCGTATGCAATTTTTTAACTGAAGGAAAATAGCTTAAATAAAATTGTTTTTGAAGTATGTGCACAGTCAACCTTGAACACCTGTGTACAAATGCGACTTAATCTGTTTGACAATGCCTAATAATTTTAGCTCGACGCACTTGAAAAGCAGTAAACTTTTGTAGGTTCATACTGCCAAACACCATACACGAAATGTAGCAAATAGGGGCAGTACCATTTAACGTAACAGCCTGACAGAAAATTAGATCTATTTTAAATATTCAGAAAGCGCCCTGTGGCATCCTCAAACGTCATTCGATTTTGTTCAGCTGAGATATTCCAACTTTTTTAACCCAAGAATGTAAATATTAGAGCTCAGATGTTTGGTAGTTTTTGTTTTAAGGGTGTTCTTGTAAGCTCGTGTAAAAAAAGTTGCTAGAAGATTTTGGTTTAAAATACCAACACGTAGCGGAAAAAATAGGCTTAACCATTATCAAACGGTGACCCCATTCATTTTGAAGATCTAGAATTTCAACAGCTAATAATTTTAAGATAATGCCCAAATATGGCGTCGATATTGAGCTCCGGCTGCAAAAACGTACAGTTTATTGTTCGGCGAAAAATTGTGTGTTAGGTTTTGGGTATAATAGTGACATTTAGTAACAGTTATGTGTATAAATGGCGTAGTGTTTTAATGTGTTTTAAGTTTTGAACGCCAGAACTATGTGACAATGCTTATTTTTTGTTACTTCTTCGAAATACTATCTTTTCGAATTGTTATATGAAACCTCCAGCCGAGCGTGGACAATAAATGTGCCTAGAAACTACACTTATTGCGTTCCTTTTGTGTAACAGTGTAACTTGAAGTGTCTTGTTTTCCGGCTCTGTTTGCAACAGCTAGGAAATTGTACAATGCTCTTCAAAGTTGGGCTAATACCCCGCCGAACAGTGCTTTACAGCAGTCAAGTCTTTAGTTTCGATTTTCGACTTAATCGGCGCTTTCTTTCGATTTATGGCGATAAGCAATTAAACACCATTGACATAGCGAGTCTGGCGTAACATTTTCTTTTCGTACGCATGTGGTACAAACTTTTAAACCGTGTTGCAAGTGTGTTTGCATTTTAACGACGAGAAGTTTTGCTTGCGAATAAAAAGGCCGAATATTTTTCGAGATTTCTGTGAAATTTTCGCAACATATGGTTGCAGCTACGAGTTTAAATCGACATGCATATGAGACAATTTACGACGTGCATATTAAAATTTAATAGTTTTGTCAGCTATCCAAGCATGAGAAGATAGTTCCTAAGGTATTGCAAATTACCAACAAATTACAATTGTATTGATAATGTTGCGATACTGTTATAGAAACTACTTGATTGTACTAATATCTTAAGTGATCATTTCACCTATTTTGTAGTACAGTGGCAGTTTGATATTAAGCCAATGCACTCTCGAAAATGTTTTCGAAATGCAATTATTGTCAATGCCTTATTCTAGATTGCCAATCATTTTAAATTTGGCTTTTTACTCTTTCTATACTTTATGTTAGAACTGTGAATAAGAGATGCGCGAAGTTTATTGGTCAAATAGCGAGTAAAGGGGAAAAGTTGGGGTTTTGACAATATTTGAGTTCTAGTCATATCACTTTCAATTTCTAATAAATTAAAATCATTTAAAACACTTTGATTGGCAAGAAACACTTGGTCGTGAATTGTAGCCTCTTACTATCTTACATTTATTGAAGCAGAAACGTTTGCATTTTTTGCGTTTTATTAACTTACCTCTTCAATCTTTTACAGACATACTCGGGCCTGTTTTGTGTTGCTGTGAACCCGTACCGTCGTCTACCTATCTACACGCAGCAAGTGGTTCAGATGTTCAAAGGCAAAAAGCGAAGTGAAATGCCACCTCACGTCTTCTCAATCTGTGACAATGCTTACCATGACATGTTACAAGATCGTGAAAATCAATCCATGTTGATCACGTAAGGAAATTTTGCACAAAAGTGGAAACACAATCTTGTTTTTCATGGAAACACCATGATTGTTTATTATGCACTCTTTAGGTCATTTATTTTCATTTCCAATACTTTTATCAGCACGTGATTTTATAGTGACGTCAATTTTCACTTCATTTTCTATGACGTCATTTTTTGCTCCATGACGTCATTTTCTGTATCACGACAAGTTTTTTTTTTTGAATTCCAGAGGTGAAAGTGGTGCTGGTAAAACAGAAAACACGAAGAAAGTCATCCAGTATTTTGCAAATGTTTCCATGGGAGGAGCAAAGAAAGAGGCTGACAAGAACAGCGGGGTAAGGCCACACATAAAAAGCACACATTGTAGAGTCAATGAACTCGTCAAGAAACTTGTCAAGGAAAACATGTTCATTGTACACACGAGCAAGTGTACTAGTCAAGTGAAGAAATAGATGTGACATGAATTTACTGACAAAATCGATTGATATTTTCACTAGATGCCATCCATTGAAGATCAGATTGTTGTATGTAACCCCATTTTAGAAGCTTATGGAAATGCTAAAACCATCAGAAACAACAACTCCTCACGTTTTGTAAGTTCTACTTCTCTACCACCTATCAAGATTTCTACGCAGCATAAAAACTGAAGTTTCTTTGAAATTAACAAAGCTGTGTTTTTTCGTTCTATAGGGAAAATTCATCAGATGTCATTTCAATACTCAAGGAAAATTAGCTGGTGCTGACATCGAAACATGTATGTCTTGAGAAATGCACCTGAAGTATCCACTTTATGCAGGACTGTCTTCTGAACAAGTTTAACTTGTTTTACAAGAACAAGTTTAACTTGTTTTACTTCGTCTCGCTCGAAAGCCCGTTTTCCGCTACGCGAATTCGTTCCATTGCAAAATAATAGCGAGGTTTGGCAAAGACGACGCGACGTCAACGAGGACGTGAAAATGGCGGGAGAATGGCGTGGCACATCCATACATGGACCTGACTCCACCATTTTCACGTCCTCGTTGACGTCGCGTCGTCTTTGCTAAACCTCACTAATTACAAATCGAGCCGCGTGATCTATTCGCTTAAATCCAATCACAATCCTCGATTTATTTTTCGTTAGAACAAATTCGCATAGTTGAAAAGATGCTTGAGGCTTTCCAGTTGCGCATTTTTAACACGCACGTGATAGTTTAAATCCCTCTAAGTTTTAGAGCAAATACATACGTATTTATTTAAAATTCAAAAATTCTAAGCAAATCTTCTTGCCGTTATTTCTAAAATAGGTTGAATTAAAATTTAAACTTTTTCGTGCGAGTACACGCGTGCCAAAAACGCGTGACTGCAAAGCAGCAATTTAGTCTAATATCCTTGCATTCCTTCACTTCCAGATCTCTTGGAGAAATCCCGTGTAATTAACCAAGGCTCAAACGAAAGATCGTACCACATTTTCTATCAAATCTTGAAGGCTGCACCAGATGATCTACTCAGTATGTATGAATACCGGTTAAGGGTTAATAGGGCAAGTTTGGGGTGAAATTCCGGCCTCGGCATTCTTAATATAGTATGTTTTTGGATGGTCAGCGGCATAAGGTGTCGGCTAAACGCATATGGCTAAACTGCACTTGCCCCACTTCTCAAATTAAAACGTCTCGCGCTCGATAAAACTTGATATGAAAAATCTTGGTTCATATTTTACGTCACTACGGTGAAGTGGTAATACAGTATTTTCCTATGGCTAACCAATAAAATTCGTCCAGTCTGTTTGATTAACCAATCCAGTGCGAGCTTGGAAGATGGTGGTAACAGTGTAGGAATGTCGGTCAATTTGCCGCCAATTCATCTTGATAGTTTCATGACGTTTTGTTTCCATAGAAACGCTGTTGATTGACAGTCGTAAACATGATGACTACAAGTTCTTGTCGAACAGCGTGGACTTTGCCAATGGTATCGATGACAATGAATTGTGGGATGAGACGGAAGAAGCCGCTTGCGTTCTCGGCTTCTCTGATGAACAGCGGGTTGCAATGTACCGCACATGCGCGGGTATTCTTCATTGGGGTAATGGCAAGTTCAAGCAAAGGCCACGTGAAGAACAGGCAGACGTCGCTGATTCAGAAGGTATAATAACGGGGGCTTACTTTTTTCAACGCGACTTTTTAAGCACCGGCGATGTTATCCAAGCCATTATTAGTGATCGATCTATAAAAAAATAATTTTCAATGGACGAAAGATTTTTGCACATCTATGATCGCTGACAATGAAATCAGCAAAACATCGCCGAGGAATTGACCATACTGAAAAAGATGGCGGGTGTACATTTTACCTGAGTGCTTCGCCGTCAGAAATCGTGTAAAGAGGCGAATTGACGTGTGCTAAAAATCAGACATTACGAAGAAGATTATTTTCATCGTTGTTTTGACATGTCACACCTTTAGGTGTTTTCTTGACATATCTTTTTAGCGATTTATGTTTGATGCACGCAATGCATTCTGGTGAAATGTACATGCCGCCATCTTTTTCGTTATGGTCAATTACGATATATGAAAGAAATATTAAAGTCAACTTTCAGGTTTCTTTTTGAGCGGTAAATAAGCTTAATATTGAATTGTAGGCTAGCGAGGTACATATGGCTTCAAACTGTTTTCTTTACCCTTAGCACTTCAAAAGGCTTCCTTCCTCTTCGGTGTACAGTATTCTGACTTTACAAAAATGTTGGTGAAACCAAGAATCAAAGTTGGCAACGAGTTTGTCAGTCAAGGACGAAATATGCAACAGGTGTGATCACGTTTTAATATCAAACACATCATCTCTACACGTTTAATCATTTCAGTACGTAGCATATAATACTAATCATAGAAAATATAGACATAAAATTTGTGCTGATGACGAATCAGGTCTCCACTTTTTCACATATGTTAGTCTGTCTTTATTCTCGTCGGGACTATATGAAAACCGGGCTTTAGTGAAACCCACTTCTGTTCTAAGAGTTATTCAGTTTATTCAGGGGCTGCAGAACTGGGGGGGGCATTGGGGGCACGTGCCCCCCCCCACTTTTTGTATCAGGGGAAAATGTGCCCTTTTTTCATGGAACGGCAATGCATTGCTTCAGGTGCAATGGAACTAAAGAGGTTTTTCATAGATACAAGTGCCCCCCCCCTGGAGGTAAAAAGTGCACTGTTTGCAAACTTGCAAAAATAGGTATTTTAAACTAGCTTGTATTTAATCTCTCTATAGTCTAGTCTTATACACATATAGTTGTCAATTTGTAAATCCATTGTATTTTTACACCTAGGATGGATCATTAAATTATTATTATTAAAACTGAAGATATCTTTTCAGACCACTTACAGTTTTATACGCATTATATTCACGTGACCTTTTTGGTCAGTGCCCCCTCACTTTTGAAATGCTTCCGCGGCCCCTGAGTTTATTTAACAAAGAATGCTGTTTTTTTCCTAGGTGCAATATTCCATCGGTGCTCTTTCGAAATCTATGTATGAAAGAATGTTCTTCTGGCTTGTGCACAGAATTAATGAAACTTTAGACAGAAAGGCAAGAATATGTACACACGCATTCTCGTTCATTAAAAATTCAGTTTATTTAATCCTTTGTTGCATAGGAGTTTTGGATTGACGAGTAAAATCTTCTGACGTTGGACAGTGTGCAATAATAAAGTGTATATTATGCAACAACGGCTTAATTTGAACCCAATAGTTTTCCGTGAAGTGTTTTTGCAATGTTGTAACTAATATTATTTGTTTAAAACAGGAAAAACGTAACTACTTCATTGGTGTTTTGGATATTGCTGGTTTTGAAATCTTTGACGTAAGTATCATCAGGTTATGACCAATTTTTGTCTTAGAATTTTCAGTTTAAAATCTCCACTGGCAATGTTGCCTGTTTAAACGGATGCTATGTGTTTTTAATCCAACAATGTTCGACCGATTTTGGAGGGAGAATTTTGATGAATTCAAACTCGATGCGATATCAATGGAACTCTACCTAGCTTTACGATCTAGGGCAATTAAAAGTATTCAAAATTGTTTTTTAACAAATACAATATGTTGAACGCAAAATGTTCGTTCAAAATATTGCATTCGTTTTAGCATAAACCTCGAAGACATTTTATTTATATTGTTACTTGTATTTTAGTACAATTCCTTTGAACAATTGTGTATCAACTTGACAAATGAGAAACTTCAACAATTCTTTAACCACCACATGTTCGTGCTTGAACAAGAGGAATACCAAAAGGAGGGAATCGAATGGGACTTCATTGATTTTGGTATGGATCTTGAACCTTGTATCAACCTCATTGAAAAGGTAAATTTGGTATGGCAACTCATAATACTGTAGCAAGGTTTGGTAGTGTTCATAATTTTAGTATTTGAGTCATTTAAAGAAGAATTATAATATGTCTTCTGTTAGAAAAACTTCATCTTCATGGATTCAAATTGTTTATATCAAGGTCAGGGATTGTACATATTTGCAGTATTTGAGTGATTTAAAAAAGAATTGCAATATATTTTCTTATGCAAAAACTTCATTTTCGTGGATTCAAAGTGCGTGTATCAAGTTCAGCGATTGTACGTATTTATAATATGTAAGTCATTTGAAAAAAATTGCAGTATATATTTTATGTAAAAACTTCATTTTCATTGTCTTAAAGTGTCTGTATCAAGGTCAGGGATTGTACATATTTGTAGTATTTGAGCTATTTCAAGAAGAATTGCAACATATATCTTCTCATGCGAAAACCTGATCTTCATTTATATATTGCAATTCTTATCAAATTTTTCCGACATCGTAAAAGCCTTCATATAGTCTTAATCTTCATATGGTCTCAATCCTTAATATCTTAATCCTTAATCTTAATCCTTAATATAAGATTAATGCTTAATCTTTAATCTTAATCCTTAATATGGTCTTAATCTTGCTATGGTTTAAGACTCTGTTTCGACGTAAGTTGTAGGAAAACTTACATCATGTAACAATGCTCTATAAGAAGCAATGTATTGCACAAATTTCCGTTGCTCCTTTTACACCAGCATGTGACTAAACAAGAAATTCATGTCTATAGATTATTTTAAATGAGGTTATGCAATAACCAAGGTTAACAGCTTGGCAAGCAGTCGTGACGTCAACATGACCCATGATCGTAGGGGTTTGGTATCGCGCGCTCGCACGTCTTGGCTCATAATTGTTTAAGCGACTGAACAACACAGTTCGTGCTCTCCTGCTTAGATCTTTAGTGTTCTCGGTATTAGAATCGTTAATTTTTTTTTTCTCTTTTCCTTTCTTTCCTCTCACCTGCTGCTTAGTCCTGCATCTGTCTCTTTTCCACCAATTAATTGGTGTGAGGGTGTTAGCTGTTCTTCGACGAGGGGTGGTCAGCTCAAGATGCCTTGCGGATCTCAATCTGAGTCCAAGTAACAGTTCTCGTCCCAGGCTACCCCCGGTCAGCTAAGCTAACACCCAACCATCCAATCGGGTAAGTATGGGTGGACTAAGGTGTTAATTCATTTTATTTTAGCCAATGGGTATTTTTTCCATCCTTGAAGAAGAGTGCATGTTCCCGAAAGCTTCGGATCAAACTTTCTTGAATAAATTGAACAGCACACATGATGGAAAACATCCTAATTACTCAAAGGCGAAAGGAAGCAAGGCGGTGTACGACTTTGAGCTAGGTCATTATGCTGGCAATGTCGAGTACTCTATCGCCAACTGGTTGGACAAGAACAAAGATCCTATCAATGAGGCAGTCGCTGCTTTGCTTGGAAAATCAAGTGATCCATTCATGGCTGACTTGTTCAAAGAATATGGTGGAGAAAGTACGTAGGAAATAGAGTTTTTAAGTGTCTAAGCTCAATGATAGTGCATGCTAAAGATATTTTGATTCATTTAAAGAAGAATTTTTCAATGTGGTTATATATTGTCTTATGCAAAAATTTCATCCTCATTGATATACTGTCTTAAGACTATTCAAGTTATTTGAAGTAGAGTGGACCTTATAGACTGAATTTCAAAAAAGGTTGAACTAGGAAAATCTTTTACCACAGCCTGAAAGAGCATCATGAACTTAGTAAAACTGCCAAATTTGGTTGCAAAATGTTGTAAAATAAGGAAAATACTGCCTTGCAAAGTTGGCAAATTTTGTATATTTTTCTGTTACGCGCGGGAAATTGATACCCCGTTCGGGGACTTGGGTATATATTTTCCTCGCGTAATAGAAAAATGTGCAAAATTTGTCAACTTTTCACGGCTATATTTTTCTTATTTTACAACACTTCACATCCAAACTTGGCAGTTTTACTAAGTTCAGGATGCTCTTTCTGGCTGTGGTAAAAGATTTTCCTAGTTCAAACTTTTTTGAAATTTTGTCTATAAGGTTAAAGGTCCATTGCATTTATCTTCTTATGCAAAAACTACATCTTCGTTGATTTAAAGTGTCTATATTAAGATGTTTGGATTGTATATGTTTATAATATCTGACTCTTTTTGAAGAATTGTAGTGTACGTGTTCCTCTATAAAATCTGCGTTGATTTAAATTATCTATTACGATTTAATGGATTGTACGTAATTCACAAGATATTTACAGTCAATTCTGGTGTTCCGTTGACCCCAATATTGCAATTTCGTTTTGGAAATTTGCTATTTTGATGAAAAGTATTCGTTTGAGGACTGTGTAATCGTCGCTTTAATTATACATTGCGCCAAGTGTATCAATTTTAAATTATTTTGTTGCAAATTTGAAGATGATAACAGGAATTTCAATATTGTTTTCATTTCTGCAAATAAGAACGACAGATTCATGAGAATTTGAGTTCTTTTAACCTTCATGCATGTAGCGTTTTTGTTTTGACGCTTGCAAATTCCCCATCGCAATTTGTGGTCAAAGTTGCAATTTTACTGAACAATATTGTAATATTTAGCGGTCAAAAAAAAACTGTATCTGACTGCAAGTGATTTGAAGAATAATTGTAATACATCTTAAACAGAAATTTCATTTTCATGGGTAAAATTCTCGACCTTAATACAGACGCTTTAGTGTATGACGACTTCAACTCGATAGCAAGTCTTACTAACCCAAGTAATTCTCTTTTTTTTAGCAACCAAAGCTCGTGGGGGCAAGAAAGGTGGTAGCTTCCAAACAGTTAGCAATCGTCATAAAGAACAGTTACACAAACTTATGACCATGTTGTATGCTACAACACCTCATTTCGTTCGTTGTATTATTCCGAATGAAAACAAGAAACCGGGTGAAACCGACGCCCAGCTTATTTTACATCAACTGAGGTGTAATGGTGTACTGGAAGGTATCCGTATTTGCAGGAAAGGATTCCCCAATAGAATGCCCTTTGATGAATTCAAACAAAGGTTAGTTGATGTGGATAATACTTGGGCCTCGCAAACGAACAAGTTTTCCTTGACAAGTTTCTTGATATGTTCACTTGCTCGTGTGTATAACGAACAAGTTTTTCTTGGCAAGTCTTTTGACTAGTTCACATTTTGCTAGGTACCAGATCCTCGCACCAAATGCAATCCCGCAAGGATTCATGGACGGAAGAAAAGCCGCGGAGAAGCTGATTGAAGCATTGCAACTTGAAGAAAATGAATACAGAGTCGGTACAACCAAGGTGAGTTCACAAGAAGATTAATAGTACAACTTTACAAGAAAGTCTCCAAACCGTATCTCCAATGACTATGCCTTCACCGTGCACCAGTTTAGAATAACAAATTTAGTCAAGTCGTCGAGCTATATCTCATGAAACTTTTTCTATATCTCTAGGTATTCTTCAGAGCTGGAGTTCTGGGTACCCTCGAAGACATGCGCGATGAACAGTTGTCAAAAATCATCGCTCAGTTCCAGGCCTACGCCAAAGGTTTTCTCATGCGCCGACGATACCGCAAGATGTGCGACCAGAGGTATGCTTTACTGAGATACTTCATGTTTCAAGAAGCCAAAGTATATGGAATCTACTCCGGTAAAGTTCGAAATTTGTAGGGTTACGAAGTTTTGAAACTATCTCCAATCTTTGTAGAATTGGTATTGCTGTTATCCAGAGGAATGTGCGCAAGTATTTGTTCTTGAAGAACTGGGCCTGGTGGAAATTGTATACCAAGGTAATCTGTGATAGATCCAACCATATTATTTATGTTAGACTTTAGCAAAGTTTTCAGGGACTGTTTTGTACTAACAAATGCTTGTGTTGCCAGGTGAAACCTCTGTTGAACGTCGCCCGAACTGAAGAAGAGATGAAACAGAAAGAGGAAGAGGTAAGGAGAAATTGAAGAAAGTCAGCAGCCGACGAAAAATTATTATAAACTATTCATTGCAAATTGCGGATGTTTGCGAAGATTCCTAACAATTTACAGCGATTAAAAACAACAGAATTTAATTTAGGAATTACTTGAAACAATTTTAGAAGTACTTCGAATAACGTCGAACAAATTAGAACAATGGAAATACCGTTAAGAACAATTTGAAGATTCTATAGAACAAGATGGAACAACTTCGAACAATTTAACAACTACTTAGAACAACTTCGAACACTTTAACAACTACTTATAGAACAACTTTGAACGACTTTGAAATGATGTAGAACAACTTTAAAGTAGTTGATTTTCTAGTCTGATCAATTTGTGCAATTTTTTAGTTGGCAAAACTAAAAGAAGAATTGGCGAAAGAGAAGGAGCTGAGACAAGCGCTTGAGAATGAAAAAACTGACTTGATTCAAGAAAAACAACAGCTGTTCGACGACTTACAGAAAGTAAGTTGGTTTAGCTAATATAGTTAGCTTCTGTAATCGTACTGTCGTCGTTATTTCCCCACAGTTTATGCCGTAAATAACAGTTGAATGAAAACGCAAAATAACCTGTATAATGTTTACGCTGTGAATTTAGTAAAGTTTTTTTTAGGAATCTGAGTCCCTGGACAAAACTGTCGAGGATCTACAGAAAGCGCGAGGTAGGCTAGAAGACATGGAAGGGCAACTAGCTGAGTTAAACGAGCGTTTAGAGGACGAAGAAGACAATAACGCTGAGATGGTGTCGCTGAAGCACAAACTTGAGGACGAAATTGAAGACATGAAACAAGAAATTTCTGAGCTTGGAACTGCCTTAGATAAGGTATGAGGCAATGAAGACGTGGCCTGTAGGAACTTCCTATCTTCATCATGCACATCGGCAATTAAGGGACATTTCACTCCAAACAAAACGTACTGCATTTTTGGACTTTCGAAAATCCGTGTATTTTCTCAGAGAATTTTCGAGTTTGTTCTCTGGTCTTTTGGGACTTTTCCCCGACTTTTGTTTACAAATTGATGGTTTCTTTAGATCTTCCTTGAACTTGGTATTGTTCCCATTTTCCTAGACTTTTTGAAACTATCAAGGATTTTCCTGGACTTTTGGAGTTTTTAGGCATTTTCGCAGTCCGGGCTTTGTGCAAAGAGATTTTTGAAGTGGAGTGTCCTTCGTCGGTGATGAAAACATGAGCTGGAATCTTTGCCAATTTAGAAACCTTTGCATGGAGATGTAATTTTGTGCCATTTTGTAATATTTTCCTTTCTTTTCAGGCTGAACAAGAAAAAGCAGATCGTCAACGAGACATTGAGCGTCTCAATGATGAAATTGCAAAACAAGACTCGGCTCTGGACAAATTAAACAAAGAAAAACGGACTTTAGAAGATGATAAAGCTGTAAGTTAGATGTTAAAAGTTACGAAAACTCACTTGTATAAACTCCAGTGAAGTTTCGCTTGTCGATTCAAATGCAATTCTCGGTTTTTTTAAAGGCCCGTTTACACGGGCGATTTTTGCTGCGATTTTTCTCCTCCTAGCGTACTTGATCGAGTAGGTTGACTGGGCGAGTGCATTGGCAAAATTGTTGGACTAAGTATATTCGTCAGTTATCCACTCTTTCACATCGTTCAACACGAGAAAAATTGCATCGAAAGTCGCCCGTATAAACGGGCTTTTAGCTATGCAATGTGAGAGAAACAATGTTGCACAGTATCACAGATGAGGGACTAACAGATGTCCGACTGCCTCCAAATTGCGTAAGTCGATTTACCTTGGGATTTGAATGGCGGCCATTAACCTAGCAAGCGCCCTACATAAAGGCATTCACCCCCCCCCTGAACAAATGATTTTGAAAATATTAGCCGGTGGGTGACGGTCTCGGTTTAGGGCACTTGCTAGGTTAATGGCGGCCACTTACGCCTAAATAGGCTTGAGGACTAAGTCGAACATCTGTTAGTCTCTAATCTGTGACATTATTTTTCTTGTATCGTTTTACTAAACGTTCGTATATATTTTTTTCAGGAACTTGAGGAACTACTCCACGAAGAAGAGAATAAAGCAAACGGATTGAGTAAAGCAAAATTGAAACTTGAGCGGGAATTGGATGAGGTAAAAATATTGAAAATATTGACAAAACAACTTTGTGCACAAAATTTTAAATAGATTTTGTGTTTATATTTTAGCAAATGGATTTATACGAAAAAGAAAAAAAAACCCGTGGTGAAGTAGAGAAGGCAAAGAGGAAACTTGAAGGCGATCTTAAGGTTTGCATTCTAAGTTTCAGATGAACAATTTTCCCATAATGGACCTTTAACCTTATAGACAAAATTTTTAAAAATTTTGAACTAGGAAAATCTTTTACCACAGCCTGAAAGAGCATCCTGAATTTAGTAAAACTGCCAAGTTTGG
>JAOBYK011004201.1:0-24242 GCA_025434845.1 Phenganax subtilis | reverse complement strand
CGTAATTAACTAACGGAATATTCACTGAGCGCAGTACGTCATGTATTCACACTGGACTATGAATATATTACTGAGTTCCAAAGACCAAAATACTCTAAATATTGTTTAAAATACCTTGATCTGCGCTGAATACCAATTTATGAAGGCTATTGCACAGTTAGGTGCTACATCTGTTTGAAATATTAGAGAAATATAGGAGATATATGGCTCGATTTGCATTGTGGTGAGCCTGAATGTCATGTATTTATTACGCTGTCTATTGCATAATTATTGCTGGCTGTATTCATATTATATTCAAATGAGTGAATATATGAATAATTCATAGCTTGTGCGAGGACTTCTTTTGAACAAAGGGAACAAGTTCATTAGTGTCTTCATTAATCAGATGTCGACGAGTTACCAACGCTTTCTAATGACAACTTAAACTGCAAATTAAGCCGCTTTTTATACTGGCGGACTCCCAAAACTAAGAATAGCTTTGACTACATTCAAACAGGATATTAGCCAATCAGGAACCATATATCGACTGACGTAAGGGAATATCAATATCTATGCTTGAATTTGAATATATTAGATAATGAGTTGAAAGCTTGAAATGCAATGAGTTTATTGTATATTAATTGTGGCATAAAATACGCTGAATATGAAAATGAAAGTGAAAAATACTTAAAGTGATTGGTTATAATTTTTAAACAGCAATATTGTTAAACTGTTGCGAATATTAGAGAAATAGGGCACGATTTAAATAATGTGGGAATCACATGTATGGCATAGTTTTCGTCACTAGATTTGGGAGCTGCCCAAAGTCATTTAAGTGGGCAAAATTTAGCTTCTCTTTACTATTTTCTTATTTTAGCAAATCCTCGAACATCCAACTTGCGCATGACATCAAATCTCCATGATCAGATCAATGAAATGCCTGGACGTCGATCTCATTCGAGTAAACCTCAAACACAGATTAGAGACTAACAGATGACTGACTTAGTCTTCAAGCCTATGATTTTGACATAAGTGGCTGCAATTAACCTAGCAAGTGCCCTAAACAGAGACCGTCACCCCCTGGGTACCGTTTTCAATATCATTTGCTCAGGGGGGTGAATGCCTTTCTGTTGGGCACTTGCTAGGTTATTGGCTGCCATTGAAATTGCAGGAAAATCAATTTACTCAATTTTGGGGCAGTTGGACATCTGTTAGTCTCTCATCTGTGCCTCGAAGCAATGCAGAACGTCAGCAAAGCAGACACTTGTTCTCAGGTCACCTGCGTCCTCCGTAATAGAACCAGAATGTAGCTTGCTGTGTCGCTGATCCTTTAGTTAAATTTGACATTTTTTATATACTTCTATTTATTATATTTTATCATTCTAATACCGTGAATAAAGAATTGAAATATCATACTTTATCCTTGACTGATCAGTGTGGCGAGAACGCATTGGCTTACATGAAGCATGATATCGAATTCATATTTCACCGCTGACAGACAATTTAAAAAAATCAACTTTCAAAAGAAACTTTTCAAGTTAAAAGAAGATAATTTTTGCAGTTTTTTCTTGAAAATATCTATTTCTTTAACTTCTTCATCTACTTTGGTATATTCTTCCTTGCTGTGAAAAGTTGGAAAAGTTTCCTGTGGAGGACTAAAGAGCTACAACACCACAGTGACACTGCTGCAGTTTCCTACCGGCAAGTTGCACATGGTTGACTCAAACACAAAATAAAATGATTCTTTCAGCAAAAGATGACTGTTTAACGAAAACATGAAACAAACTCAGAGCTGTTACGTATTTTGGACAATAAATAGTGCTTTTAAAAAGATCTCAAGGCAATATTGTGGGTGAAAATGGAACGAGAAGTTTCTGTTGTCGAGTCAGACGACAGCGACGACGACGATGCAGATTACTATAATTATTATGATGAAGACTTGACGTTTGAGGATGAAATTGATAGAGATCCAGAGTTATTTGAATATAGAATTATCACTAGAGAAGATGCCGAAAATATGCTGGACTGTTTGGTTGATGAAACTGCAAAAAAACTTAAGGTATTAATTGCATTTGCAAATTTCTACTGAACTGTTTGACTATTAATTATATATCTTCTGCAATCAGGGGCAACTACACTGACGTGTATACATCTGGACTGCTTGCTTCTATGCTTTTTGACTTGACGCTTGTGTGGTCACTTGAAAGTCACAAAGGCTGACGAATATGAGAGTATTTTGACATCGCTGGCTCTTCAGTAAAGTCAGCAATACTGGTCAGCAGCCGACTTCATAAGTAAACACTCATAATTTTGGCCATCTTGGACCGCGCTTTTTGACGCCGAGCAAGCAGTCCAGATGTATATATGTCAGTGGGCAAATATCACAATCTCAATGGTTTACAGGAGTGCAATTTGAGCATTAATTGCACCAAAATCACTCTAGTATTTACAACTAGCCAATCAGCATTTAGGATCCAAAATATGAATTTTGTTTTGTTTTTTTGCTGTAAAACTTTACAAATGGAGGAATTGACAAATCTTGAAAATTTTAACCTTTAAAGTTATATGTTTCCTCTCAAAACAGTCTGATTACAGAAGATATGTAAGTAGTAAGTAATAAAACAAATTAAGCAAGTAGTTAAAGCCAAAATCATACTCATAATTAACAAATCAACCACCCATGCATGCACTCTTATTCGTTCTATTACCATTATGTACCTTGATGTGCCTGTTTATATCACTGTCTTACACTGGAAAATTTTATTTTCCCAGACAAAACTCTTACTAGTTGATGGGTTAACTAAACTATCTAAAATTTGTTTTTTAACTCATTAAGTGGCAATCGATCTCATTTGGCCTTACCTGGGGGATGTATATTTCATTGCAGGAGTCTCGAAATGTCTCAAGGTTGTTATTGACTGTTTTCCGATGGGACACAGAGAAAATCTTGCACAGGTTTGTGCAAATCGTTTTGAAGACATAAGTTTTGATTGCCAATGTTACTAATGTTACAATCATTTGTTTCAGACATAAAAATGAGCAAAGAGCTTTGTTTATTGAAGCTAGAATTTTGCCGAAAGATCCTGTTCTGACTTTGAAGGTGTTTAGATTATTTATTAGATTATTAAACAATCAATAATCAATTAGATTATTGAACAATCAAAAATGTTTCAATTACTAGTAGAATTATCTGGTGATAACAGAAATTAACATTGAAGGAGGCAATGTTGCTCATTAAAGCTATGAAGGCCATTGCATTAGCGACATTGGGTAGCTACCTATGTGCTTTTATACATTTTCATGTATGTTTTGATTATTTTTAAGCCTTCAAGAGAATGTGAAGTTTGTTTTCAACGTATTGACAAGCCAATAGAATTTATCATGCGATGTGGACATACTTTTTGTCATGCTTGTTGGTTGGGTCATGTCAAAGTTCAGCTTCAAAACCGCATGGCTTTAGGTAAATGACTTAAAAACTCATCTACACAAGGATTTGCTGAAACTCATCATGGTAAAAGTGAACATTCCTTCTTCACGAAATCATCTGTTGTGCTTGGTTTGGGACGCATGAGGAATGCACTCGAGGACTTAGCCTCGATATACAAACCGCATTAGAGGTCTTCATTAGATTTCCATACCCCAGGTGGAGCCAAGGGTTTATATATCTGATCAAGACCAAACTGCATGGTTTGTTTATGGCTTCTAAAATTCATGATTTTGTGGGCTTACTAGCATTGAAATTTTGAGAATTGAGGTAATCTGCACTCTAAAAATTAAAGGAGAAATTTTGAGTGAGTCTATATCAAATATATAGATACACTAGGGTGCTTTCCATTTACTTGGACGGACTGGTCAGATTGATCAACATGGTTTTTTTCCTGGTTTGATCCAAATTTTACGGTCAGATTTGTAACAGGCCAAAACGTTTTGTTTTCCTTCTAACAATTTTGACCGATCTGACCAGTCTGATCGTGTAAATGGAAAGCGCCTTAGGGGTCTCGAATTTCCTTTGTATTTTGCTTATGCATTTTTAATGATATTACAATCTTATTTACTTGTGTAGGTATTGAATGCATGAAATGCAATGTTTTGGTTGGTTCTGACAATATTCTTTGTCTTAGTCTTCATCCTGAAGATCTCAAGCATTTTAAATTCTTCCTTTTGAATGACCAAATCAAGGTAATAGTAATGAGTGCAAGGTTTGAATTGATGAGCTTATAGAAACTCTGAAATTCAAAGCAAGGATAGTGGTTTATTGTATATGTATATGTTTGCAGTCACATCCCTTGTTTCAATGGTGCCCTGGTGCTGATTGTTCCGTCATTGTGAAGGCTGAGTCGTGTTCTCCAAAACGCACTTTTTGTACGAAATGCCAGACTTCATTCTGGTTTGTGAATCAGCATAAACGCCATTAAATATACTTTCAGTTTCATAATAAATGTCGCAAGTTGATATGTATATAATTATTCTGGTCAGTGAAACAACATGAAGCAATTTAACATACTTGTATTATCATAATATGTAAATGTCCCAATTTGATTCACACAATTTTTAAAGTTAGTAAGTAATTTTATTTTCTTTGTTTCACTTCAATTAATGTTCAGTCTTTGTAATTGTTTTTAGTTTTCAATGTGGACTTGACTACCATGCTCCTGCTGGTGAGCTTAATCATGTTTAAAGTTTTGTGAAGCTACATACTCTTGGCCTATTTCTTCAAATCATTACTTCTGGGCACTAATTATATAGGGCTGTTTACGTGAGCTAAGCTAGCTCGGTTATTCAGGCTGACTGGTTTCATTCGCATCTTATTGCTGCTTCAAAGCAAGGTGTAAAATAAGATTGCAAATAACATTCAGAATGTATTGAATCCAATTAGCCTTCCTCAAAGTTAGTTCAACTTCTCTGTTAATAACCAGGAAACATATATGTGGCAAAACCCAGCCTGGTTCACCGGGTTAGCCTGCCTTATTTAATCATCCCTTTGCGACTGCATGCATGTTAAAAGAAAGAGTGTTTAATTAGTTCATCTGAGGAATGAGTAAATTAATTTTGTGTTTTATTTTCAGATTGTATCATAATTAAGAGATGGATTGCAAAATGTCAGGATGACTCAGAAACAGCGAATTATATTCAGGCAAACACAAAAGATGTAATAATCCTAAGTACCTGTTTCGTTTATTGTAAGATGAAGTATTCATCAATCAAATGCTTTATTTTTTAGTGTCCTAAATGTATGATTTGTATTGAGAAAAATGGAGGATGTAATCACATGGCAAGTGTCTTTGTTAAATTTTAAAGTATCTCTCAGACATTGGCAATCAGTGTATTTGCCCACAAAAACTCATTTTAAGATCGTAAAATCATGGTTCAAAAAATTTTGAACTTCTCGACCTTGGCTCAATTTGGCTTCAAATCGTGGAGGTTCCATTGAATTTTTTGAAAGTTCAATCTTGGTCCTTTGAATTGTAAATTTTTAACATTTATGAAGCGTTAGCTCTTTTTGTTACTGAATAAAAGGTGATATGAACAAACTCCCTGCAGAAAAATGTCAAGTGTTTTTATCTTCAAAAGTTCCACCAAGTTTTTCATTTGATTTTTCTTCAAATTTTTCGAAATTTCTTATGCTAGCCTATCCTAAACCTTTCAAAATTTTTCTCAGACATTGGCAATTGATATATTCACCCCAAAGAATGATTTTCAAGTCGTAAAAACACGTTTCAAAGACTTGGCAATATTCGCTTTGTAATCATAACAGTGTACCTTTTAAAAAAGTTTTTGGAGTTTCTTATCGTACTGAACGTACCACGTATCTTACAGAAATTACACGTCTTTTAATCTTCTATTATCTTCGCTTTTAGCAATGTTACAAGTGCAAAGCTGGTAAGTGTATTTTTTTAAATTACTAATTATCATTTCAGCGTAGAGGTCGAATCAGAGTCTATATTATATCTTAAACTCAAATTGTCCAATGAGAAAGCTGAAGTTGTAGCACATGACCTCTCGATTTTTTGCGGTGTCGCATCCCAGTCCCCTATTTCCGAGCTTGGGGTGGGATATTAAATTTATCTTACGCGACCTCTCGCGAGGACTACACGCACCCACTCAAACATTAAGAAATGGCGGGAGCTGATAGTGCATTCTTTTGCAATGCGAATGTGGTTCATATTTTAGGTAAATATATTACTTATAGACCCTTCGCTGGGAGGTTTGGGGAAATATTTCCCTCAGTGACGATATTTCCGTCGGGAAATAAATACCCGAATCCCCCTCGCTCCTGGTCTATAGATAATTAATTGTCATTTTCTTTGTAGAGTTTTGCTGGATGTGCATGCGAAATTGGAGCGAACATAATCGCGAGTATTACGAATGCAGTATTTATAAACAAAACCCTCAAGCAGCTAATGAAAATACTGGAATAAAAGCAAGAGAAGCTTTGAAGAAATATTTATTTTATTATGAACGTGTAAGTAAAAATCATATCGTTTTTATCCAGTGTTACTACAGGAAGAAACTGCAGAGTGCCTAAAAATACCTGTGCTGTTTGTTAAAGTCAGACTGAAATTAATTTTTCTCATATGTGATTGAGATAAAATTACTTAGAATCAGTCAGTGTCGTCTGCAGGAATTGAACTCAAATATAGAAGACACAGACTAACCACTGTGGGTTCAACTGTAATGTATTTTTTACTTCATATTAGTGGGCGAATCATGGTGCTAGTCTGAGACTTGAAGCTGAAGCTCGCAAGAAAATTGATTTAAAAATTCACGAAAAAGTCAACAACAATATTGGCACATGGATAGACTGGCAATACTTACTTGATGCTGCTGTTCTTCTGGCCAAAGTAGGTCGTGCATTTATTGAAATTATACATTTCAAACTATTTTGGGTGATTCTTATATTCATAGTTTATTTCAGTGTCGCTACACGATCAAATATACGTATCCTTTTGCATATTTCATGGAAAATGGACGAAAAGATTTGGTAAGTTCATTTCCATTGACCTTCAATTTCAGACCTACTTTTTTCGGAATTGTTGCTTGAGAGACTGTGGCACGTCTTCTGTATTTTTTTGGATTGTTCATTTTACGATCTTTTCCTGTAAATTACGATCATTCCCCGACGGCTTACGATCTTCTCTAACCACTTACGCATATTTCTTGCAGTTTGAATATCAACAAGCACAACTGGAACGCGAAATTGAGAATCTCTCGTGGAAACTAGAAAGAGAGGAAGAATACAAACGAGGCGTGAGTGAATGATATCTGAAATCATTGTCTTTGATAATTTCTAAGAATAATAGTGGTTTTTTTAGGATTTTGAGAATCAGATGGATGTCGCAGAGAAACGAAGGCGAACTTTGCTCAAAGATTTCTTTATAAAGTAGGAAATTCGCAAAGAATATCAGAGGTATGTTTTACATTGACTAGAGTAACTGTATTTATACTGGATAGTTCTATCAGTTCTAAACTGTTCTTCCTAGAGATCCAGTAAGAGTCATCTCTTATTGATCCAGTGTTACTACAGGAGGAAACCTAAACAAAACTAACTATATTTATACTGGATAGTTCTATCAGTTCTAAGCTGTTCTTTCTAAAGATCCAGTAAGAGTCGTCTCTTATTGATCCAGCATTACTGCAGATACAGTAAGATCCAGAATCCAGTAAGAATGACCTCTTATTGATCCAGTGTTACTACAGAGGGAAAGCTAAATAAACTTAATACAGGAGGAAACCTACACAAGTATAAAACTATTCTTACGCTGGATTTTATTTTTTCTAAGATATATATAAAAGAGACGCTTCGTTGGAAAAATCCTGGTGATTGGAGATAGGGTAGGATGGGAAGTAAAATGAACAAAACGTAGCATTATTTAAGACATTTTCTTAAATGATAAAGATGTTCTTACTAAGTGAATGGTTTTTCATTCTTTCAAATAAACATTTGAAAAAGTCATTTGTTGAAAAATCACAAAAGGCGCGTGTGTGGCCTGGTGTCTAATTAATTCTAAGACGTAATCAATGTATACTTTATTTTTCCATGTTTAGTTAAATTAAAGCTATGACATCGATCAAGGTAGGATAAATATGTAAATTGTATTTTGTCTATACAACCACCTGTTTTTTATTGAAAAGGTCATAGTTTGTCGTTATGATAGCCCTCGGGCAATGATAATCAGTTTGAATGCCAAGTTTTGATTGTCGCCGACTGAACCAGCTTACACGTAGCAACTAATATTTATAGCTCAAAAATGGTTTTAGTGACTTTACTGACTAGACAATTTGCTCATGATTATGAGACAAGACTCTAAAAAGTGAAGGACTTGATAGAAAACTTGAATAGTGTTTCTTGATGTTTTCAGTAGGAATATTTAACGAATCTCTAGGATAGGATGGGAAGTAATTTCAATGACCTATACCGTGCGTTTGAACACGGCAATTATTACTTCAAGTGCTTTAATAGCCTTGGTAATGGGATATTGATTCTTTCTCCGTGAAGTTCTTAGCTGTTTATGATAATTTCGAAGCTTAAATACAAAGAGTGTTGGTAAAATAGGTGTATTTGCTAGCTGCATTTTTGTATTTGAAGTCTTTACCAATATTATTCCAATATTGATCTTTACGTTGTCTAAAATATCGACATATATTGCCACGAAGATTAAAACTGATCGACGTGTATGAGACGGACTCAAGCGAACATTCAAACGCTCGTTAAATTCCTCACATAACGATGGCGCAGAGTGAATAAACACATTGATCATTCATCTTATTTGTACTCCTGGATGGAGTAACAATGAAGCGCTAAATAATAAAAAGTTGCTGGAGATGTTATAAACAAAACAGAAGGTTGTCATTTAAGAAAAGAAGTTCCTGTGTCTTGGGAAAGTTTAAGAGGGTTAAATTTTAAGGAAGTCTCGTGCAAACCTCATCAGTGCCTTTAAAGATACCTGTAGCGAAGTGTTCTTGTAGAACTCGGCTCTATTTGGCGACTCTGGCTGGAAATTACTTGGTGGACTGAATTTCAAATTCAACAAACAAGCAGTCAAAGTAGTTTATGATTCGGTTCGAAATCCAGTCGCAACTTGCTATAGAAGTCTGGGCTGCGGTGTATTATCTCTGTTAACAGATACTTGTAAACATCTCTTGTTCAAATCTCGTGACTACACATTGGTTCCTGTGACGTGGAGACATAGTTCGTCGGGCATCGAAACATTAGACCATCAAAACAACATTCATAAACATTTGAATGTTGTTTTCAACTTCCTAGTCATATGTAAAATATTAGTTTCACCAAAGTGTACACTACAATGACGCACAGCGCAGGTTGGAAGAAAACAGATTACGATTCACTGTGTGTTAGCAACCTGGTTGAGACTGTCCATAAGTTTCTGCACACATTTTTGCACGTCTTAGTTGAACGTAGTGCTCGTGTTACAAGCTGGTTCATATCGAGACCTTACGGAAGACGCCGAAGACGAAAGTTTAGTGTCTTAACTGCGTATTTTCTCATTCAATTTATGTTCTACATCAAGTTAAACATCGACACGCATCATAGACACGAGTTGGACAGCGCGCAAACTCCTATCTTTCCTTGTAAGAGAACTCCTGAAGAAGCAAGATCCTTGCGAAAATTATTCTTTGATGTTCATGACGTCCTAAATCAACTCAAAGTTCCCTATTTATTAATGTACGGCTCGATTTGGGGGGCAATTCGCAGTCAAGGACCTTTACCTTGGGACTATGATATTGACTTATGTATCCTCGGTGACGGAGTGTTTTCTAAGATCCCGCGTGATAAATTCGTGAAAGCTTTTGAGGCACGTGGAATTCGTGTGAATGACAAAATGCATCAAGCTAGCGTATTTTATCTGAGTCGAGGCGAGTTTGCACAGGTCGACCTAGACGTGTTTTATAATTATAACGGTTGGCTACAGAGAACTGGTTGGGTTCCGTGGGTGTTGTATTACAACTACAAAACGTATCACACGTTTCCGGAGTGGATGGTTGAGGAACCGCTGCCCAGGATGAAGTTTTTCAATGTTAGCATACCAGTGCCTCGAGGTGGAAAGGAAATATTGAAATATTTATATCCTCATAATTGGCAACGGCCCTTTATTCCTGCAGCTTGCCAAAATATTGACAGTAGATCGTTGAAGCTAACTTAGAACAATAATGTTGTGCGCCCAGGCTTTCTACCGCGCTTTAGTAGCCTTTTGGATGAAGAGTTTGAATCGTATCATAGTACTTTTCATTCTTGTTTTTTAATTTTTAGTGAGGTTAAAACTATTTTATTGAGCTTGGTTTTATTCAGTCGCCAATACCTGCGTATTTTTCTTTGCCGCTGTTTGCTAGCGAGCGAAACTTTTTGAGTTTCTATCTGGACGATTTTTGTTCTCAACGCAATCAAGAACAAAGGTGTAGAGAATACTGCCAATCGTCGACGACTTTATGAAAACAAAATTAATCTTAAAACATTAACATTTGTGATGCATTACGAGTTTTTTAAGCAAGTCAATAAACATCTACATTAAAAATCAAAGTTAAACTTGTTTTTTTTTTCGTGTAGGCTTTTGTAAGTGAAGATTTCCATCTAAACGCATCCGTTTTTTTCTGAAACATAATGGCCGAATGGAAAATAGCCCCACTGAAGTGTTCTTAATATTTTAGAGTACTCACCATGTTGAAATATCTGAGCAAGTTGTTAACGTTGACACTAAGAATCATGGGAATGATGACGTAGATGGTCGGCACGTAGTCCTCACAGATGATGAAGACTTTGTGCGGCATTTCAGTCCTAGAAAATCAGGTGGGTGGCCTGCATGATGTGAACGCTATATTGATTGGTGACAATATCTTTCTTCTTTATTTAGTGACGCGGAATGCGATGGGAGAATATATTCCTGAAGAGGGAGAAACTGCACTTACACAACAAGGTTTGAAAAGCCACGCAAAATATTTCACAAGAGTACCTCATATAATATATTTTCTGTTTCAGCATTCTCAGGCCCAGGTCCTTCAAGTTATTCTCCTACTATTGAGCTGACGAAGCCAGGTGCTCCGCAATATTCTATTGTTGGCAAATTGAAGGACAGAAAAGGTGGGTACTGCTACTGAATTGCGTTATGAGACAGCAAGTGTTTATGAATTATGATATAATACGCCACTTTTGTCATTTATTGTCACTGGCCAAAAAGATCGCAGGCTGTTGAAAGAACTGTTTAGTGAGAATTAAAATTACGTTTCACAGATGTGTCTTCACCGGGGCCTAAGTATGACACAAGTAGGGACATGACCTGGAGCAGACGAACGAAGACTTTAAAAGCAAAACTAGAAACGTCGCCTTATCGTCCTAAACCACGAGACCACTTAACCTGTAGTTTAGGGAGTGCTGCTTACAAGGTGGATTATTATGATGCGGGCAAACATTCAGTTGCGTATTCTATAAGAAGCAAAGATCAGACTATCTTAGGACCTCCGAATAATTTGGTAAAACCAGTCGATACACAAGGTAAGAGGCTTTCAATATAGTGTTCGAGATCTGACTATATTTTCATCTCAATCACTTGCCAGATGAATGCCTTCTGTTTGACTATACACCGCAACTTTTTTTTCAAGTTTTCCATTTTCCTTCTGTAATAACTTTGTACGTGTTTTCCTTTCAGGTTTTTCATCACCAGGCCCCAGCTACACCCCTCACGATTCGCGTGGTCCGGTAAAATCTATTGGTGTAAAATTCGAAAGAAAAAATCGCGAAGATTTTCCTGGTAAGAATGAAATCGTGAAAAGATTCTAGTTCCTGTTGTTCTACGAAATCTTAGCACGAAGTGTTCATCTCGTAGGGCCAGCTCAATACAATATCAAGCATTTAAAACCAGGATCTCAATTTTCCTTTGGTCGTCGATTGCGTTCTCATTCAGGTGAAAATCTTTCATTGTTTACTTGTTTATGAAGAAATTCGCCGAAGAATTGCAGACTATGAAGTTTTTTTTATTGACTGCTTTATTCCATATTCCTAATTCATCATTGATGTCTTACTGATTCCATTTTTAGCAATCATTATTCATGAGAACATTGATAGTAAATTACGTTGTATGAAGACGAGGCTTTGTAGCTACAATATAGCAGTTTTTTATTAGTTGCAGCGTTTGGAAGTCCGGGGCCTGGGGCCTATGAAATTCACTCTGCTATAGGTTCTGGAGTGGCGACATCGATACGTAGTCGTCAGCGGCTGCGATCAAGTTAGTACAACGCAAATATAATTATAAAATGCTTTCAGTTTGACTTACCAACTTCTTATTTTGTAGAAAATGTAGTTCCCAGTCCTAACGCGTATATTTTACCTGACGCTTTCCGCAATGCACCACGGCACAGTATGACGTACAGAAGTTTTGATAGTGAAGGTAACATGAAGTATTGGGCAACACAGTGGTCAATATCTCTGTAACCTTGATTTTTTTATTTCTTCTGATTGCAGTTTATGATACACCCGGTCCAGCGAATTATAATCAAGTCTCCAGTCAAGTATTACGCGCTTCTCCGAAATTTTCATGTCGAAAACAATGTAGACCAGGATTCCCTGTGGTCTTGAATTATCCAGAATATGGTAGGTAGAATTGAACATGCAGCGAAGTATAGAACTAGATTTCTAGAAGTAGTCGTTGGCATGACAGCAGATACATGTAGTGTCCAACCTCCACGTACCATGACAAAATGATGACAATTTTCATTGTATACGTAGTATTGTTGTATGTGGTGAAAAACACACATGAGAATAAGTTTAGTTTGCTTCCTGTTGTTTGAGTTTACATGAACTTGAGAATTCGACTACGATTACCGTGATTATTCGAATAAACGCCGCGGCGTTTATTAAATTTTTGACGTTTCAGGTGCGGCGTTTATTTGAGAGCGGTGTCTATTCGAGGGCGGCGTTTATTGCAAATTTGGTATCAACTGTCAATTTATTATTTAACTAACAGCTGAACAACAGGGCAATACTGGGTCTTGCACTGCTTAGGTATGACGACTGCTTCGAAATGCCACCGCATGGATGAAAAAAAGTGCGGCGTTTATTCGAGGGCGGCATTTAATAATGTTTTTGCTTCTCCTGCGGTGTTTATTTGAGGGCGGTGTTTATTCGAGGGAGGCGTTTATTCGAATAAATACGGTAATTGCCTTGCAAGGCTGTCTGCGACGCATATCAGTATTGTAGATACGTTATCACTGCGGTGTTTTGTTGAATCAAAGATTTGAGATGTTGGAATGATATGATTTTGATATTTTCAGGTTTGATGAAGAATGAACACGTTGGGCCGGACAGTTATAATGGTGATAAAGGATTTGATAAGAACAAATCCCCTGCTTATTCCATTGCAAATAAAATACCTCGTGCGACTAGTAAGTATAGAAATTTGTCGGTTGCATAACTTCAGTATCCTTGTAAAAACTGAAGTATTTTGAAACTTCCTCTCAGATAACTCTCCCGGGCCAGCTTGTTATAATATTACGATTCCCCGCCGACCTGATGCTCGGAAAGCACCGGAATTTTCCATTGGACAATTGGCCTCGAGAAAAGGTGAAGTATTTAAAATTATTTTGTATCAAGACATCTACATTAGTAGGCCATTGTGAACAGTTGAAATATCTTTGATAATGTTGTCATTGCATCGCTCGCAAAAGTTTTCATATCATCATAGTCTTCCTACAGGTGAATGTTGATTTGATTCTTTTCAGTTTCCGAGGCGGGTGGACCGGGTCCAGCCGCTTACCATCCTAAAGTAATAAAGTCTGACGCAGGATACAGTATGAGTAGTAGACAAAAACCAAAAAAAACTGGTGAGGACACTTTTTAATTGCTAGCTTTGTTCCCCATGTAGTAACATTGGATTTATAACAGATGACTCTTATTGGATCTCCAGGAAGAACAGTTTCGAACTGACGGAACTATCCAGTATAAATATAGTTAGTTTAGTTTAGATTTCCTTCTGTAGTAACACTGAATCAATAAGAGTTGACTCTTACTGGATCTCTAGGAAGAACACTTTAGAACTGATCAATACTTCTTTTCTCTAGTGATAACGACTCCAGCTCCGAATGCTTACAAGGTTCACAAAGGTCAGACAAGTAAGGGTGTTTATAACGGTTCTTCAGCGTCTTTCAAGTCTAGAGCCAGTCCCTACGTTTACTCGGGTTTTCCTAATCTTGCCAAAGTCACCACGTAACTTGACATTTCAGCATATTTTTCAGTAGTCAGCCGTAAAATGTATTACCAGAATACTTGAAAATTGCCAATGCAGAGTAGGGCTATTCGCTAATAAACGCGACTTTGTTTGAAATGTTTTTTTAAACATTCCGTATAGAAGTATAACTTTGTATGGCGCGTGATCACATTGTCAGCTTAAGCTACCAACTTTACATATTTTAATATATTAAATTTACAAAACTAGTTGCACTAAAAAACTCGCATGACCCTAGTTGCTCATCAATATACCGAATTGTCCACCGATGTACTTAATGTATTGTCCCTTTGTGTTCTACTAATTCATGTTCATCGTCCAACCCTGACCCCCTCAAGGTCAGCTCTCTCAACCCTCACTGGAAATGGACTTCCTTGAATGTGTTCTTCGCCCCAGAGTACTTTGAGAATGTAGTCTCCAGGCTCTTCCAGACTGTAGTCAACTAAAAATATATTATCTCGCTCGTGTTTTATATTAATTTCATTCACCGGGATGGTTGGACCTTCGACTCCAACAAGAAGTGATCCTCGACCAGCCTTGCTGCAGTTGACCGTAAAAGGACTGGGGCGACCTTGGACTCCGCCATAAAGACCTGTGCCATGTGACTTGCACGCGCGTGCGTTGGCCGTATTGGGGTCTGGCACTACTGGGATGAAGAATGGACTGTTAGGGACATGCTGGCCGCTGAACATGATGTTTATGTTGTAATTTCCATCCATTTTGGGAGTATACACGACTAGATACAATCCTTCAGCTTGTTGTTCACATCGCACGTCTAGTTTGGCCGGACCTTCGGCGTCAATTGACAGAGTCCCGGGACCAGCTTCCTTTGCGTCCACAGTGAAACTTGTTTCCTGACCAGCAGTTGCTCCCTTCAAGCCAGGCCCGTAGACACGAATCTTGCTGGGATCAACTTTTTGGCTTCCAACCACCAGCTTGAACGGACTTCCAGAAATCGGTTTTCCTGCTAAAATGACGTGAATAAGGTGATCCCCAGGCTCCTCTGGAGTGAAACTAACGCCGTATGTTTCATTGTCAAGCTTGTTGACCTCGGCTGGGATCTTGGCGCCCGTAGGAGTTATAACGTGTGACTTCAGTTGGTCAGCGGGACCTGTGAAAGGAACTTGAAGAGTAAACTTTTGTCCAGTCTTCACGTCTGTATTTGACAGCTCACTCGGCCCAGGAGAGCTGGGGACGAACACGACAGACTTGAAGATATCCTGATCGTTGAACCTCATGTGCATGACGTAATCTCCGGGGGACTGGGGTGTGAACTGGATTTTGTATTCGTCATTTCCACAAGGCTCGCAACGGATATCGGTCTTAACAGGCCCCTCGACGGTCACTCCTAGACTTCCTCCGCCAGATTCTCGCGTGGACAGCACGAACTCGCAAGGCTGTCCTACTGCACCTGTAATTTCCTTTGGACCTCTGACCTTGGCTTTGCTAGTCATTTTCCAGTTGGCAGTATCGACATCAACTAAGAACGGAGAGCCAGGAATGTGTTTTCTCGCGTGCAACACGTTTACTTTATGCGTGCCCCCGTTGCGTGTTATGAACGTGACGTTGTACATCTCGCGTGATTTCTTCACGATCTCCGCGTCTTCAACTTTCCCTGTTGGTGTTTCCACATTGGCACTCAGTTTGCTGATGTCATAACCTGTCAAGT
Organism: Phenganax subtilis; assembly: GCA_025434845.1. NCBI lineage: Eukaryota > Metazoa > Cnidaria > Anthozoa > Malacalcyonacea > Clavulariidae > Phenganax > Phenganax subtilis. The sequence continues at coordinate 8,363 of JAOBYK011004201.1, read as the reverse complement.
CTACTTCGAGACCGTGGGGTCTTTGTGCTGGGGGTGCACTTTGCTGCGACACTGGTAGCGAGCTCTCGACGATGAACTCTTTTCGACTGATGTCCGCTGGGGCTGTTCTCATACGTGGAGGGGGAATCTACAAATAAAATTAGTGGAATTTTATGAAATGAACGAGGTAATGTCAAGATATGTGAAGAAATTTGCCACGAACCTCGTCGGGAATTTCACCATCGGCGCCCGCAACGACACACACAAATGGACTGCCTGGAATATGCTGGTCAGCATACTTTATGTAGATAGAATAAACACCAGGTGCTTTGGGCAGGAATTCAACTTGACATGTCCCGTCCTCATTTGCGATGCAGTTCAGTTCTGCTTTACTTGGTCCCTCTACAGAAAACCCCAGACCACCACTGCCTGCATCGCGGGCGTCGATCGTGAATTTACTCAACTCCCCTGATACGCCTCGTCTGCAACCTGAGAGATAGAAAACATTTTAATAATTGCATCATGGTGCGCCAGTAAGAAATAAATCGATTTTTCGTTCATTTGAAAGTGCTGACGTTGCATCTTACCATCTCCGATCACTTTTACTTTGGATGGATCTGGGGGCGTAGGCCCTTCTGCCACTACGGAGAAAGGACTCCCGGAGACTTCTTTCCCCTGTTTATAAATGTACACGAGATGTTCTCCCGAGACCAGCGGTGTGAAGGTCAAGGACACAGTATTATCTGGCAGTAACTCCAAGTCGAGCTTTTCTCCAGGCTCTGTCTCTCCAGGGCGTTGCAACTTGGCCGTGAGGAGGTTAAAGTCCGAAGGCAGATTAACCCCCGATAGTTCCAGCGCCAAAGACAATGGGTTTCCTGTTGCAGTACTTGCTGGTGCTTCACTTACATGAATATCGAAGGGACTGCCGCTAACGTGTCGACCTGAAACCAGCATGCTCAGCTGGTGATCTCCGGCAACTTCAGGGACAAATGCGACTACGATGGATTGACCAGGACCTTTGTCGACTTTTAAGGCTTCATCACTCTGGTCTCCAGGCCTTTTGAGCATAACGCGAAGTTTAGTGACGTCATCTAGGCCAGGAAATTCAAACTGACATTCGCAAGTTTGCCCAACGTAATGACCCGACATTTCTGAACTGAAATTACAAAACATAAAACATGGTCACTGAACTTTATCTACTTCACGCATGCATCATTATATTCGTACTGTACTAAAAGCCAAGTCTGACAGGACGCTACCTTTAACAAAGAGCGAAACTGTTTGTTATACTTTCGTTTAGTTCTATTGTTCCTATAAGTCATCTCATACGGCTTGACCTGACTGATTCTATTTTAATGATTCACCTTTTATTGTAAATGTGGTTACATAATTTTCAGCTCTGGTGATGACAAATCATGTTTTTTTTATCGTAAATGTGAACACGAGATTATTGCTCAAATATGAAACATAGTTCATTAAAAGATGATTGTTGATGGGACAGATTTTGCTAGAACGCCTGCAATAATGCATTTGCCCAAGTTGAATGATGACATCAAACCATTTGTAAAAGCTTGCTTTTATGGACCAGCTATAATACAACCAATAACTAGCACATGTTGTTGAAGCGAGCTATTTTAAAGTGATCTAGCTTCGTTAATATTTTGGAGCCCATTTTTTTTTCTTTCCGACTCTACGTTTTCCGTATCCTCATATAGGCATGTGGGTCATGTTTAACAGTTGATAACAAGGCGCAAGGAAATGAGATGTCTGAAGAGATTGGTAATGTCAACAAAATCACAGGCGATGTTGCAATCGTATATTCTAGTCATTATCAGAATTCCACTAAAATTCATTCAGTGTTCCTGTAATTCTACGATATGACAATCTAGTTTGGACACTTGCAGACTATCGATAAAACGTGAGAAACATCACACATGGGTTCAGATTCAGTAAGTTTCAAAGGGCAACAAATGGTGGTCAAATTAAAGAATTTTACATTCGCAAGAGCAGGAAAACCCCAGCATGTGTTTTGCATCACGTACAAGACTATTACATGCAACGTTTTTTCTCACGCTAAATGCAAGTTCACCACCATCTGCTATTCTTCAGTACAGCTAATCAAACCCTTCCCTTCTTTATTCTATGATTCTGAATAAATAAATTCATCCGACAACGATACTACAAAAATATTTCATCTAATTTCAACAAGTCTTTATATTTGTGTTTACAGTGCTAGGCGTTAATAGTGTGTATCCCGCTGGTCAGTGATTTACCGATGCACAAATTAAAGGTGTGAAAATTCAGTAAATTTTACTCTTCGCCTTGCAAATATGAAACAGTTGGAAACAGTAAAAACAGCACCTGATTTGACACCTTTGAAGACGTTGGTACAGAATGCTTGGATTAAAATTTGGAGGATAACTCAATGACCTTAACTTGCAAGTCTTCTTCGCCTTTTTAGGATGCTTTTCTATAGAGTACTAAAAGGAGTACCACGATAATGTTTCACATGCGTCAAATAAGGATTAGTTGACCGTAAAAGAACATCTATGTTCGGAATATACGAGATAACAACAGAATGGAGATCAAATGTCAAACTATGTAGTAACCGCAAACTGAACAACAAACGTTATTCATGTTTTACGAAACAAAATTTTACCCTTAACAAGTTTTAAAGCAATTTCTCTCTCACGCATGCTTATTAACACGTATCACTAATATGTGAAGAAAACTACATACTGAAAGACTTAGTTTTAGCGTGCATTACTCCGATATAACATCTGAACAGACGGTTAGTCAGACTCTTTAATGGCAACAAACAATGTAGTGGTCGGAAACATTTAACATTCCTCCTGTAATAACAATGGATCAATAAAAGAAAGACTCTTACTGGATCTCTTGAGAGAATAGTTCAAAACCGATAGAAAAAGTACTAGAATGCCATCACTTCCAATTTGGTGCATTAGTGAACATAAGGAAACGATTCACGCGTCAATGTTTGTGATTGAAAGAAACAGTGCTACTATGATAAGCTGGTGGAATCAATGTGCATATTCAATAGTTGAATTGCGGTCAAAGAAAGAGAATCAACTCGAATTTCTTGAATATTTTATGTTTTTGAATATGATAGAAGATTTTCTAGCAAAATATCAAATTACAACACAAATCATGACCATACAAAATATCTTTAGATTACCAAGACTTGGACACTCCTTGCAACTTTTAATAATCGATATTTAATGTTGATTGTGTATTGTTAGTTTGATACGGCATAACAATATCAGAGCCGAGAAATCTCTTTGTTTCAATGAACAGACAAGTTAGACATGGTAATTACAGACCAGAAACCTAGATACGTAGATATCAATGATTATTACCTGGGATTAGATGGTGTATTCTGCAGCACACAGTTCCTTCTCTAGTCAGATGTGTTATCAAAGAGAAACAACCTTGGATCTGAGGTCGGTTCGAGAAAAGGCGTAGGCACGAGACTCTTTGAGTGTTTTAATTAGGTCTTGGCTTTTCTGCTAATCATCATCCAGGAAGGTGACACTTATACACTCCGGATGCTTCATAGCGCATGCTCCAGATTTGTTTTGTGAGTCCTAGTTTTATACATCTGCTTTCAGTAAATGGGGTCACATGTTAAAGCCTTGTTTTGATACGGTTGTAACTGTCGAAAGAAGTCAAAATCTTTTTTTGGTGAAAATGTGTTTAATTCTGAAGCAGCCAGCGTTACCAAGTCCGGGTTTGAATTTTGTCAAAAGGTCAGTCTCGTGTTTGGGATTTTGAGAAGGGGAAGCTCGAAATTTAGAAACCGATTTTTTGATAAAATTGGCTAATGAAACGCGCAGGAAAGGGCTAGAAGCCTCTGTATGGAAAATAAACAATTTTGAGCGTTTTGTGGATCGACTATAAAGACTATTATTACTTGCAAATCTCAGAGAAATGTGCCACGATTAGAAATATTTGTGATTCTTACTTAATACGCAGTTTATGGCAAATCACAGATTGACATCATGCTTGCTGGACTTGGAAAAGTTGTATTAGACTAATACCTCGTTCTCTTTATTAAAACAATTGTCCTAGAATTGGTAGATTAAGCCATAAATTATTCATATTGCCTCTCAGTTTGAGTACACTTGTGTTTCACATCGATTTCCAATGGTGCCAGTAATAAACCATGCTGCAGTGCACGTTGTCAAACCATTGTTTAAATGTGGTTTAAACCCGTACACGAAGTGGTCTCCTTGGTCTTTCGAGTACAAATCGTGATATATACAGAACATGGCAGCAAGGTAAAACAATCTACATATATAGATAAATGTGATACTTTCAGTACATAATAATAAGGGTATACAAGAACATATAGGGACACCCAGGTACATGGTGATCCAGTTTACGAAGCATCCCAGTCCCAGTAGTATGAGTCCATGTTACATGAGTCCAAGTTAGGTAACATTCCAGTCTCGGTCACAGTCATAAGAGTCCATGTTACATGAGTCCAAGTGAGGTAACATTCCAGTCTCGGTCACAGTCATAAGAGTCCATGTTACATGAGTCCAAGTTATGTAAGATTCCGGTCGCGGTCACCGCGGTAAGAGTCCATATTACATGAGTCCAAGTTAGGTAACATTCCAGTCTCGGTCACAGTCATAAGAGTCCATGTTACATGAGTCCAAGTTAGGTAACATTCCAGTCTCTGTCATAGTCTAAGAGTCCATGTTACATGAGTCCAAGTTGTTCAAGTTGGGTGGCAAAAAAGAGACCTTTGGATTTTTTGGGCAAAAACACGGTATTTTGGGATTTGTACGGTTTTCATTGGGATATTTACAAAGTAGACATGGTAACCGTGGAGGCAAGCAGCTGCTCAAACATGACTTATGAATTAAAATCTTTTTCCAATTTTTATTTTGTATTTCGTCTAGCAACGCGACATATCCAGCACATTTGTTGTCAGGGACATTTTGATTAATTAATTATGAGCTAAAGGCGAGAAATAACTGTCAAGGAAAATAAATATCTGGATTCGAAGCCACAAATTTCATCTTCCAAGTTCCAAGCTGGGTGAGTAATGTTGTAGTAGTCATTTCAGATATTTTTCATGTTTATTTTAAGACAAACGATTGCCCTCTTGTGCTTGCAGATTAGAAATGACGTGACAACGTTAACTTCAAAAGTGAAATATCATTTCGTCTCATTTGGAACAATCCTTGCTACGTTTTTGTCCCTTTAAAAAGATTTCTGAAACGTTTTTGTCCCTTTAAAAAGATTTCTGAAAACTTTACAATGTTTATAAATTGCTGTTGTATGAATATTGTCCTGTGCATTTAGGAAAATTTGATAAAGTTTTTAATGGATTATTTTGTTGTGGTCGAGGTGGCCAAATGAAGTGCGGTTGTAATTTGTCTTGTTTGATAAGCCATTAACATTGAGTGTGTTGGTTGGATAAATACATCATCATGGACTACAATCATATTACAACAAATATGTTTGTACGTGATAGATTTTGGAATAAATTACTTAGTAGGGTGCACTGGGGTGTGATGATTTTTGATAATTGTGTACTATATTTCAGGCATGCAATGAAGAATTTTTAACCCTGACTACTCATTGCAAATCTTGGATGTGTTCTTGGTGAAAATGGAACTGACATCTTTCAGACTTGGAATTCCTTGAAACTTGTTTATAAAGATGGTTACGAACAAGAGTGTGCAAATAAAACGAGGTCATCTTGTGTTTGTCGGCAGTAAAGGAAGTGGGAAGAGCAGTTTGTATCAGTGTTTAAAATCTCCCAACCCACAAGTCAGTGATGGCCTTGGCTGCTCTGTGCTTGTTGAAGAATGGAAGCCATTTAATAATGATTGTAGTCCAGGTACATATTACTTTACTGAGTTCAAAGTGAGAATTTAACCAATGCTCTGTTCAGATTTTTTTTGTTTAATGCTAATGATTTGTTTTCATTTGTTTCAGTTGCTGATGAATGTTGCAGATATTTTAATGAAATGCTTTCATGCGATGACTTAAATTCTAGTGTATCAGTTTGGGATACCTGTGGACATAAGGTAGGTGTTCACAACAAAATGTTTGTACTCCTTAGATCACCCTTAAGTGGTACCTTGAGAGCTACACTTAACCCACGATTTGTATTAACATTTGTTTCATATTTTAGTCATTATGGATCATTCAGCAACTTTGCGTACCTCAAAGAGCTTTGTATGTACTGGTTTTCAATGCTCGAAATCCAACAGATGCAAGACTTGTGCCCCAGTGGGTTCAAATAATTCAATCTAAGGTAGGTTGTATTATGATTTATAACTACAAAGAAAAGCTCTAGATAGCATCACATGCTATCTAGAGCTTCAAGTTAGTAAAGTTCAGACTATGAGTCAGTAGATTCTACTCACTCATAGCCTGAAGTTTAATAACTTGAATTTTTTTATTAGTGTCCAGGAGCCCAGATTATAATCACTGCTAGTAACTGTGAAGTTTCTGAAGTTGCTTGTGAGGAAGTCTTACATGAAGTTGCAATGGTGGAGGATCAAGTTTTGAAAGATATAGGCAAAGAACTCGCAATATTGAGGTAATTATAAGCAATGTGATGAGGCAGTCAGAGAATTGATATGTACAATAATTCTAAATTAATTTTTGTATTGTATTTAATTGATTAAAATATTTCTTCAGAAATTTCAAATGCAATGTTTGGGTGAAAACTCGTATTCAAAAATTGGAGAATATTCTGAAGAAGAGACCAAATGTTTACCCCACTGTGTTTCTGACAAGTGCTGTCACTGGCAAGGTTAGTAAGGCTTTCGATTCTCGCATGGGCTCATCATATGTTAAAAGTAGATTTATATAGCTAATAAAATACTTTGCTACTGAAAGAAAGTCAAGCCAAACTTATTAATAACCACATATGGCAAGATGTAGAGATGCCTCCATCCCAATTCTAGCTACACAATCTCAGTCACAAGCAGATGAGCTGAGTCTACTGGCCTACCAGTTTCCTATGGTAACATATAAGTCAATGGCTGAGCCTCTTGTGGTTTCACTTAGGGATTATCAGATCTCCGTCGAGCAATTCTCAACACTCTCTTTGATGACGAAAAATTTCCAAACTTTCAAAAAACTTTAAATGAAGTTGAAATAAATTTGATGAAAAAGATACACCCAGTGCATGATGGGAAAGGAATAGTAAAGACTTGGCAAGAGTTTAAATCCATGATGTCAGATTTTGGTATCTATGACAACCGAGAATTGGAGTCAATCGTGGAGAGCTTAGCTGACAAGGTATTGAATGTACTTGAAGATTTTCTGCTTCAAGCTTCACCTATTTAGCTCAAAACTATTTTATTATTATTTAGGGTTTGCTATCGCGCGTAAATGTGTTACATGATAGTATCATCATCACAGATCCGTGCTGTTTTGCTAACGCGTGCACATTAGTCCACAGGGAAGAAACTCCTCAGGAATTTGTGACTAAACTTCAAAAATCCTCATTGGTGAGGAGATTTTGGCCAACATCAACGAGAGCAAATGATTGGACATTGCGTTCTGCTATAGAAGATGTTGTTAATAAAGGGATGATTCGAGAGTCATTTCTGCCTCTGTGTTGGCAGGTAGGGGTCTGGGTATGACTATTCTAAGGATGTTTGCATATCGCCAATTTGCCATTTCAACTGTATTATGAAGTCTTTCTTCGTGTAAAAAAGTAGTTTTGTTTTGTTCTACTGCATACAGAACAACTAGGTTTGCTCTACATTAAGCCGGTTTTCCACTAAGCGGATATTTCCGTGCGGAAAATCAACCTGACAAACTGATTGGCTAGCAGCTCCCCGCGAAATAGTCTTACGCGAACCAATCACATTGCTAGATTTATTTTCCGCGCGGAAAATTCTGCCTAGTGGAAAGCAGGCTGGAATTGAAGTGGTAAACCGGAGTGTATTGTATGTACTTCTGCAAGCTGATATTTTTACTACTGATGTTTAAGAGTGTCAATTCTTTTTCTGCTGTTATTTTAGATGTGGAATATCGACGAAAATGACGTTGAACAACTTATTCCAGCTATGTTGAAACTCGGAGTGTTAGTCGATGGAGCTCCCAAAGCTGGTTATGAAATTGAACTTGCGTTATCGTATTTTAAAAATCTTTCTGTCACCAAACGATATTATCTGCCACTGCTGTCAAAATTACCAGTGCAGCTAGAGGTATGTTTTGCTGCAACACACTATTAGTTCATGTATTCCAGTTTCCTCCTGTAGTAAGACTGGATCAATAAAAAATGACTGTTACTGGATCTCTAGCAAAAACAGTTTAGAAATGATAAAACTATCCTGGATAAAAATTAAAAATGGTTCATTTAATTTGGGTTTCCTCTTGTAGTA